>JAQGAU010004390.1:0-11689 GCA_034698045.1 Paramacrobiotus richtersi | reverse complement strand
ATTTCGGCCTAATTCTGCGTGAGTATGCCGAGAATTTAGGCATACTGTCACGTGAAAATCCCGTTATTCCGGCGGAAATTCACGGGATTTTCACGCATTTCAGATAGCCCTGTTTGACCGGGAAAGAGATATTACAAACTATTACTAAATCGTGTCCGAAAGGAGGACAATAGCGGCCCACTGCACTATTCAACAGTTTAAGTTTTTCCGACTTTATTTTGTTTCAAGGATGTAGATAAAACTTTCTCTTCTCCCCTCCCTCTTGGCATTCCAAGTTATCGCGCTCGCGGGAAACCTGAGACAAGATATCACTAAATCCATATCAGTAAAGCGTACATTGTGTTCCTGCAGATACACTTTAGTATAGCGTCTTGTGTAGTCTAATCTCCGAACGTTTAAGACTGGTACCATTATCACGGTTCACCGATAAGCCTCCGAAAAACAATGGTACCTGCCGTATAAAACTAATGGTAAGAAAACAGATCTCATTAGGTCGACTGTTAGATTCCGCTCGTTGGCAGAGGTGAACTAGGACTGCTCAACAATGGCCCTCTATTCCAGCGTTATTCTAGCATTTCTTCTGTGTATGATTGCGGCGACCCAGGTACATGCTGCCCAGAGTGACCGGTCCCGGGAGTACAGCTGGGAAACCAGCGAATCCTACGCGGCATGGCGATCGGTTCTGCAGAACAGCCTCCTGGGCCGGGAGAAAGTTAGCACGCGGGACGGGACCTGCTCCATCTGCAAACTGGCAGTGGGGACGTTGAAGACAATGCTGGCCATACCCTTCACATCGCAGAGCACCTTGGCCGCAATGGGCGAGAATATCTGTAATGGACTGCAGATCTTTTCCCAGCCATCAAGCTGCAAGGGCGTTATTGATGCGTTTGCCGACCAAGTCTTTTACAGTAGGTCCAGTTCGGCATTTGACTTGCAGTACATGTCCTGACTATACAGTGTATAGCCCCGCATATAGGTTAACGTATATAGTACGACGGAACAATATAAGATCTTTCCCACACTCTGTCAAGATGTACGCCGCAGCCGGCGTTAGAAGACGGCCACAATGCACATTTCCGATAGATAAGATAAAAAATAAGCAACGGTGATCTTGACCTAGAAATGTATTTGTTCTCGCTGTTTTCCCATAAATCTTCCATGTTTGTCCATATTGCACTGTCTCGTATCTTCTAAAACAATTACTCGATGTATTATCATATCATATTTTGTACGCTACCAGTAGTATGGGATTCCCAGTAAACTTCCAAAATTATTTTCCAAGGATTTTAAATCCACATCTTCTTCGAGACAGTTTAACATACACTGCTTATTTATTTTTAAACACACGAAATGTTGCGGTGGATTACGATAAAGTACCGGTATTTGTGCTGGTAAAACAAGATTTTGGACACGGATATCGTTAACGAAACGTTGATGCTTTCAGTTCTGAAGCGAACCAAGTATTCATCAGGGTTGCTGTGCAATATGTTGACTGGACTCCAGTGCGAGGAAGACGAGCGCCCGATAACCTGGAGTGTTCCATTACCAGCTATTGCGCAACCGCCATTGCCCCAAATCAACCCACCGGCTGCCGGGTCCAAGACACTGCGTGTTCTGCAGCTCACTGACATCCATTTTGATTTACTGTACCAAGAAGGCAGCAATGCCAACTGCCTGGATCCCCAGTGCTGCCAACAGGGCAGCGGCGGTAAGTCCTGTTTCTTAACCAATTTTTAATCGGTAAGTGACCGTGAGCACCTTATCTAATCGTCTCTGTGTAACAGCCCCAGATATTGCGAAGATTTATGGCAACGGCCAACGCGATATTACTGTTGCGATGATTTAATACTCATCAAATAAAATGATGTCCGATGTCCTTCGAGACTATCTGATACGACTGCGGAATTTAAATACGATAAGCAGACAAAAATAACACGCATGATTTAACAAAATCTGCATGGTGTAGATCACCATAGTTAACGAATGTTTATCAAAATCTGTTTACAGATGTTGTCGGCACCCCGGCCGGTCATTGGGGTGATCGCGGCAAATGTGACGCACCTGCCCGTTTAGTGGACAACATGTTCGACTGGATTGCCAAAAACGAACAAGTATGTCGTCGGCCATGTTGACTAGAACAACATACGAGTATTTTATCTAATCTCACGACATGATTGTCACGGCGGTCATTAAAACAAAGCTTGTCGGCGTCTCATACGGCGAAACCAGGATAAAACTTTCTCTTAACATTGGCAGCACTTTAGTAACATCCTAGTATTCCAGTCAACGTAACAGTAATTGAAGTGTACATATCTGATTATCTGTGCAGATTGATTACATCATGATGACTGGTGATCTCCCGGCTCATGACATTTGGCAGCAGTCTCGGGAACAACAACTAGCCGTGCTGAATCTGACCATTGAGTACCTCAACAGACATTTCCCCAATGTTCCCATTTACCCCGTTGTGGGAAACCATGAAAGCGCCCCTTGTAACAGGTAACCAATTCGTAAAAACTGCAGAAAATAACCGGCAGAAAAGCCATTTAGCTACTGGACAGGCGATTAGGCTGAATTCTCTGCTGCAGCTTTCCACCGCCGTCAATCGGAGGTGCACACAGTGTTGGCTGGCTGTATGATGCGCTGGCTGCGGCTTGGGAGGGCTGGCTGCCCCGTGATGCACTGCAAACCGTCTCACAGTAAGTTAACTGGAAAAGCAGCTTGATATCCATTCTTTTCCTTTACTTTTGTCCATCCATGATCCATCATATCAATTTGAAGAGGACTTTGTGTAATTGTATACATGTATTGTAGGGGTGCTTACTACCGTATCAACCCGTTCCCCGGCTTGAGAATCATCTCACTCAATAACAACATGTGTTACAACATGAATTTCTGGCTGCTAATGAACACCACGGATCCCAACGGACAGCTGCAGTGGCTCATTAACGAGCTACAGGATGCCGAGAATGCCGGTGACAAAGTGCATATTCTTGGTCATCTGCCCCCAGGCAGCGCCGATTGCATGCGTTCATGGACTGACAATTATCTCAAGATTGTCGCGCGGTACGTTTACGCAGCACGCCTTTACTAAACGAACGAGGTAGTAATTAAATTACAACTACAGCTACCAGGGCACAATTCGCGCCCAGTTCTACGGCCACGAACACAAGGACAACGTCCACATTTACTACGATCCTGCTGATGTAACAAAGGTCACCGGATCGGTCTACGTCGGCCCCAGCGTCACACCCTACACTGGCCAAAACCCGGGCTACAGAATCTACACCATCGATGGAGATCACGAAGACAGTTCTTGGGTAAGAGTATCCATATCTTTCAGCTGAATCTTGCTGTAAAGAAATCCTTTTTTGCAGGCCGTTCTCGACCACGAAACCTATATTGCCAACATCACGGAGGCTAACCTGAATCCTACAGTCGGACCGGTCTGGTACAAGGAGTACAGTGCGAAGGAAGCGTTTGGTATTGACCAGCTGGAGGCGCACAACTGGAACGCACTGCTGGACGAATTTGAGCAGAATGACGCCAAATTCCAAACGTTCTGGAAGTATGTTCGGCAAACATTCAGTGCGTTTTGCGGATTGGGATAAATATCATGCGCCTTTACTTTAGGTATTATTGGAAATCGGATGACATCTCCGTCAATAAAGGTTGCGATGCTCAGTGCAAACACCAACTAATCTGTCATATGCGATCCCGACACCCGAGTTGCGCTGTTTAAAGCCGTGCTGATGCCGCTTCTGCAGCACATGCTTGTTCTTAAGCTCCAACGCCTTCTCACAATTGTCGTGAACTCTCCGCCTGTTTCGGTTGTGAGTTAACGTGCGTAATTTACTGGTTGTTTGTTGCCATTTGAGGGATATTATTGAAGGTTTCTGAAACAACTGCCAATAAAAAAAGGCAAGCTTACAGTATGCGCCTCAGTTTTTGAACAACCCGCTTTCCGAATAATTTCTTAGATTAGGTAAAGTTAGGAATTTCTTACTAAGTCTGTAGTTTCGTACACACATGACATTAAACTTTTCTTTCTTTACTTTATAAATAATGAGCGTTTATATCAGCAAGTCGACAGTGATGCTTATTACATATTCTATTAATTGCCCGCTTTGTTAATCAGTGCTCTGTTTTCCCCCGGTGTCTCCTGATTTTATGGAGATTGGAGGGTAGGTTGAACTTGTGGAACACGATATAGCGGTCAATAAACAGAACTTTTGTTCAGTGGTCTGGGTTCGAGAAATTCATCGATTCCGTCAAACCAAACCGAATAAACACAAAATTATTTCGGTTGGTGTATTTAAAATATTGACGGCCACTGACATTTCGAAAGGTTTTAATATTTTTATTATCAAATCGCGATTTTGTTATACACAGTTTATCCCAGAAAATTCCATGTTCGTTCGAAAGCTGCTACTCTTCAAAACCATACACCAAAACAGGCAAAACTGCTGAAACCCAGAAACGTATACAGATACAGTAACTAGTTGCGCAAGGAAAGTCAAAATGTGAAAAAAAATTCATGTAATGTGATCTTGGTTTATTTTTGGTCTTTATGGACCACTGCCATAAAAATGAAAAAAGGCAAGCCAGTATGAAATCTACAAATCTCATAGCTAAAGTAATCAACTGTTAAAAAAGCATCCATGATCCTTATCCATACGTTTAAAGCGTACAGGAAGTGTGGCAAGAACAGCGGCCGCGTTACCTCGAACGACGGCCAAACTGACAGGATGCTTGAAGAATGTAGTCGCCCTCGCTTCTCCTGTCAACTGTCGGATTCCGCTGCCCACAAAACGAATAACTTTGGCAAACGCAGAACCAAACGTGCCTAGTGCTGCAATGGTCAGCTGGGAAAAGTAATCCACACGCTCGATGGCGGCTCGTGGGGATTGGCAAACTGGCGAATTAACAAACCCACAACTGACACGGGCTGACCATTGTTGGCTGGCTGGTTTTTTGGCGAATCGGAACCCGGCGACTCGGCCAGCGAGAGTCTTCGCCCCTCCTCTGGGCCGGACCTCGTGCCGTCTCTGCTTAGGCAGGTGACGTTTCAGGGATTCTGTCACATATGCATCGTAACCGGCTTTTCTGGCACTGCTTTCGACGGAGAAGTCGGCAGCCGTGGGTGCATCTTCAAACAGGGCATTTTTGTCGAACAAGATAGGAACTGCGTACCGGCTGACAACGACCAACATGATCGTTTCCTTCGCACTGTAGCTGAGGAAAATGCTCAACGCGCGCTCATGTGTGGCCCCATCCAGACTTTTTCCTTCGACGGAGATTATCTGGTCGCCTGGTTTCAAACGACCTGGAAATATTTCGTTGGCACACTGCTGATTTATTTTTATAATTTCTTGATAAACCACTTTTTTTCTGATAACCAATAATGTATACTTGATCCAAGAATAGTAAATCTTCAATAATGCGCACTGCTTCACTTTTCTCCAAAGATAAAGATATAACATTGAATTTTTGAGTAGTGGATTTGAAGACTCTGGAGGTTTATCTGAAGCATTTAAAAACTAAAACAAGAATATTGTATTTTTACCAGAGCAATTTTCAAAATAAAGCTGCTTAAACTTCGCATGATGATCCATCCACTTGCAATAGCACTTACCATCTACCGCGGCCACTCCGTTAGATACAATATTCTCTACATAAATAGGTACGTAGCCTTCTGGTGATCCGTAGCCACCAGCCTACGAACATAAACCATATTTTTCCACATATTTTTCATAAGAACCGAATACTAGACAAGCAACAGTTGGTCAAATCAGAATACTTCTACTTACAATGACAAATCCGAGGTTGCGTTGTTCGCGTTTCCGTTGTAGGACAATCGTTCGACATTCCGAATTTCTAAAATAAACAGCACGTTTTACCGTGAAAAAACGGTAAAATTACGGAAAGTCCGCAAGTAATGCACATTTTTCTGCATTTCCTTTCGGACATGACAAAAAACCCTTCAAAATGGGCCGATTTGCTGGAAATTTAGCCTGATATGTTTGTCATTTCGAATACTGGAACCCACATGTTTTTTTGTGATTACTGTTTGAAAAATGACACAGTTATGGGGATTATACTGCATAGTGTATGTGCCGCTAACATCAAACAATAGAAACGTCACTGGAGGACTGACCAGAGGAGAAAGCCCCTTGCGCAATTCAAGGCAATCAAAAGCGAATATTGCATTATGAAACGCTTTTATCGCTCCGGCCTTCATCGCCAGCTTCGGCGGAGATCGATTACCTAGTATGTTTGTATAAGGGCCCGTCTCCCATACTCAATAAAACTCCGCTTTGTCTCCGTCCCGTCGGTCACGGAACCGAAAGTACTGCGCAACATCACAATAGTGACATTCCCGTCCTGTATACCCAGAGAAACGAGCCCGGCCTTTGTCCGCTCCGTCGGTGGCAATACCGAAAGCACTGCTGAATTGTTTTTCTGAGCCCACTGCTCGCTTCAATGTACCAGTGCCCGCAAACAGCCGGTGCGCTTACCTGGTATCATCCAGTACGTAATTTTCGTCAACCAGATCAGGAACTGTGTATCCATTAGTAACGACGAATGTGACGGTGCCTTCATTGCTCTTGATAAGATTCACGACATGGTGGTGCGCGGCCCCTTCCACATTCCCGCCGTTCACGGAGATTACCCGATCGCCTTCTTTCAAGCGACCTAGAAAATATATTTTGTTCAGCATGGTTTGCTCAATTTACTTTTAACAGCAAAGCGATAACTTTGCAGCTTTTTTTCTGCTGCTTTTTGTACCTGACCGGTATGTATTTCGTACTGTAAATACCCGAATCTAGTGAAAACTTATCAATGTTTTCAGAATTTGCGGGAAATAAGATTTTAATGTAGAACATTTCTGTGTTTCGGGCATACGTTTTAAATATTTAGTTTCATTCACCGTTTGCTGAAAATCATACTAAGTACCATCGGCGTTTTCGAAAACAATGATGGTTAATTCGAAAAAAATGAAGATAATCATCCAGTATTGAATTATTTTGCTGTATTTCAGGACTGAGCGAGATTTTGCTTTTCCCATAAGTGCCCGGTAGGAGAGCGCAGTGAAACACGCCGCCAGTATTAGTTAGTTACCGTCTTTCGCGGTCGGGCCGTTGGGGACGATGGTTTTAATATAAACGGGAAAATAACCGTCGAAATCTTCGTGGCCACCAGCCTGCCAACACAAACAGCGGTGTTTTGCTTATAGTTTCGCGAAAAAAAAGAGTGCAACGGCTAGGAAATTACACACAGCCTCATAACAATTCATCTGATCGTCAAAGTCCTCGCAAGCCACTACTGTAGCTTGAAACCTAATAAACCTGCCGATGATTTGCTTCGCAATCAGTACATGCATGACCGATTTACAATCAGAGTACTCACAATGGTAAATCCCAGATACCCATATTGGCGTTGAAGCACAATCGTTCGACATTTCGGCTGCCTACAAATAGGCAGCAAGTTTTGAATTACTAATCTGTGAAAGGATAATAAAAGTAAACTGCATAATATGGACATTTGTAATGGTGTGCAAAAGTTTTAAAATCTGTTTCTGATAAAAGGAGAAGAATTAATCATGCAAAGTTACAGAATATTTTCTACATATACCACAATAAATAAATTAAAATAAATTAAATTAAATCATCATCTGAAAAGTCAAAAAACTAGCCCACTCACCCTCTCGTATACGTAGATGCATTGGACAGCCCAGTATTCACAGCTGCAGTGTTCTCGACAGTTGGTGTTCGCTGGTCACCACGAGATGGGATATTATTACCGAAATTGGTAAATATGCATTCGCTTTTCCGCTGATCAGCAGTGTGTTTGTCGTGTTCTCCGGCGGCGTTAATTTTGCAATTTTCCACACCCAAACTGTTCCCTAAACAAAGCCTGTATGTTTATGGGTAACGTGAAAGATGCTCACCAACTCACTATGAAATTCCTCATCGACGGTCTGGGAGTCGCTTATTCCTTTTGGTAACCGTTTGGTAACGGTCGAAGCGATGTTTTTCTCGTTCGGCTGGACTACGACAGTAGTAAGTTGGGCTGGCACGATTCTGCTCGCCTTCCTGCGGCCCTGGGTCGCTGTCTCCAGAATATCCCATTCATTTTCTTCATGGACATGTTGATCAACTGCGCACTCCATTAAATACAATCGTTCACAAATCTCTTCCATGGTGGTGTTAAATTCATTAATGCTTTCCTGTGTAATTCCCACCCCACTGTAACTCGGTGGGGCGGCCGCCGCTGTAGGTGTGGGTGTATCGGCCATATTATTCAGCTGGTTCTGCAGGTCTTGATTTTTCGCTTGCAAAAGACTTACTTGCACCTAAATCTTCAGCTGGTCCAGATGATACACTAACTTTTTAAACTCCGGAATAAACTTATTGGTGATATTCGATTCAGATAAGTCCAAATTCGCTTCAGCATCCATTTCCACTGTTGCTTAACAAAGAGAAATCGGAGTCGCCACTCCGATTATTGAAAATGCGACGTTACTATAAAGAAGTATATCATTTTCGTGCAAAGTATGGTTACTATTACAATGGAGGCAGTAACAGAGTACTTTGAAGTACAGAAAATAGAACACGTCCAGCATGCACAATGCAGCGCCAGTTTTATGATCGGCTGAGGTATCGAGACGAACACAGAATCAGACAAGACAGAAAAGTAAACAGCAAGCACAATTCTAGGAAGGCATTCAGTCTCTCTGCTTCGGAAATTCCTCTGATCCTCTTTCAGCAGGCCACAGGCGGTGCTGCTGACAATGCTGCCCCTCTGTCCAAGCTGAAACACTGCACAGCCACAGAGATGGAATGTAATTCCCCAACACCACGTTCAGGCGGAGTCGTTCCTACCTCTCTTTTTGATGGCCTACACCTTTAGTAGGCATAGGAATAAGGAATTACGAATGGCAGGTAGGAAAGGAATGTATTTTCTAGGAATACCTGTAGGAACACAACCTAGGAATAGGAACCGTACTCGAGGAATAGGAATGCTCGGAGTGCGGCAGGAATAGGAAATCATTATAGTTCACTATTGTTTTAGGCCGTATATCGCAACACCTGCACATTTCACAAAGGAAATATTTTAATTGTCTATTAATTCTAATGCAGACTGTTACCACTATTTGTTTGCAATACTGCACGATGATTGGCTTGCTTCGGAAATTGCGCGGACTTATCATATTTTTTTACCGCACACAAAATAAAAAATCTGGCAGTCAATTCAAACAATAAAGCAGTACGAAACTACATCCAACGCAACAATGTGACATTGACAATCAACTATCTGGTCAAAATCAACGAAAAATCATCATAGGCATAACGAAAGGTACGTAACGTTTACAGTTCAACACGTAATGCGTGCTTTCGCACAATGCACATCGCTAGCAAAAGAACCAACAACGAGGATAGTACAACCACGTTTCGCTTCCTATCTTCGACACAAGTCCGTGAAACGCTCAAAGATGTCTTGGTCGACAGGATCGAGATAGCAGTTTTTTCAGAAGCATGAATTCGATAACTCGCAATATGGGGAATAATTGTTGAAGTAAGTTACTGAAGTATAACAGAGCTCAGAGTCAACGACGTCCGCTATAATGCTAGATTGGTAATGAAAACAATGTCACGCACAGGATGTAACTTGAATTTAACATTCAGTTACAGAAACCGCAAAGTTCTTTATTCCTATTCCTTCCGCACTCCGAGCATTCCTATTCCTAGATTACGGTTCCCGTTCCTAGGTTGTATTCCTACAGGTATTCCTAGAAAATACATTCCTTTCCTACCTACCATTCCTAATACCTTATTCCTGTTCCTACTAAAGGTGTAGGCCCTTTTTGATGGCAGGCTGCCTGATTCACTGTACCACAGGCGAGCCCATGGCTAGCCGGTTGCTCGGCCCTGAGCCATTTATGGCTCGGCCAACTTTACCTTTGCCGTTTACTTTGCCTTTGCCGTTTTCTTTGCAGTTTACCACTTTGCCGTACGGTTTGCCTTTGGCGTCACCTTTGCCTTTACCGTAATCGTGAAATGTATAAGTGCTCGTAATCTGCACAGGCGAACCAATGGAAGCAGGCATTGTGTTAACAGGTTGCACATCCGAAGAATCCTCCGAAAGCAATACACGTTTCCTGTGCTTACGGGCACAGATTTTCGATTGAAGGCGCCTCTGGGTACACTGTACAACCCACCGGTGCGGTTGGGCAAATTGTTTGCCTGACATCATTTTGATGCCAGGAGTGCCAACCAGGATCTTTCTTCCAAAAACAAAAGAAGATTTATGGGATGTGCATGGCACACTTGGGGTTTCGTTGTGCTAACTGTGAACAGTGCAGAATCACGTGATAGCACGTGTGTCATGGAAGTTTCGAATCACAGTTCAGAATCGTATGCCTTGCTTTCCCAAATACACGCATTTGTCAGACGTTTGGGTTCTAGTCAGATGTCTTACTGTATGTACCTTATTCATTTGAACACTTGTCGTTATTGTTAGAGCTACCGAACTATCTGAGGTCGCACTGCTACACTGTCGCAGTGTCGCACTTCAAGCAGTAATTACAGTTAGAAGTTTTGGTGCGTTTCAGTTATCATTTAGCGTTATTTAGTATCCAATAATTATTAAAAACTAAAAATCTTTTATAAAGGTATAGTGTCAACGGTAAACCTGTCCAACTACGGCAAAGGTAAACTTACGGACATCGAAGTGATACGGTAAAGGCAAAGGTGACGGCAAAGGTAAAGTTGGCCGAGCCGCTGTTTATTGTTGTCGACACTCGACAGTGGGGATCAAACCTGGTTGCTGATCAAAACGCAGTGTTGGCCTGGGGAGGAGCGGAGCGCGAGGTGACTGAAGGTAACGTACGTGTTTGAGGGTTTTACCAAGGTGTTAATACCTATAAGGCTCCGACTACAAGCGTTTTATTTATTGCTTTAACCTCGGAACTGCCGGATACCGACAAGCAACATTATGATTCTAATGGCCCGTAAGTTGTAAACAAAATCGCAAAGGTGGATCGCAACTGATGTGGAGCAAGTAACCTTTCACAGTCATTTGTCTTGCTGTAGCAAACTGTGCACAAACAAGGCTGGGATGAAACCGACGAAGTTAACGACGCTTGAAGTGTGTACTGAAGTTCGGAAGCTTAATATATCTTATATCTGTTCAATTTTTCAAAGCTTGATATCGTAAAACTGCGGCGACAAACTTTAGGAGGCTCGGCCAACGTGTTGGTTGGTTTTACAATGCGCTGTCTACGGCCTGAGTTCAGTGGACTGGCTACCCTGAAATGCACTGCAAACCATCTCTCGAGATCGCTATGCTGTCCACGCTTTTCCCTTGTTGTTGCCCGTTCACCTTTACTTCAGTCTGAAGAGCATTTTGTGTAACGGCATACAGGTTTGGGACGCTTGTTACCGTACCAGCCCTCTCCCCGGCTTGAGAACCAAGCCCTTTCCCCGACTTGAGAACCACCTCCCACAACACCAGTATGTGCAACAATATGAATTTCTGGCCATTACTCAAGACCACAGATCCAAGTGCTGTGCTTCAGCAGATGATCACCGAGCTGCAGGATGACAAGGCGTCGTCCATAAATTACGTAACGGCTGGGGGTGGGTGGGTAGGGTCCCAAAATCGTTACTAGGGGGGGTAGGTAGGC
>JAQGAU010004389.1:0-11690 GCA_034698045.1 Paramacrobiotus richtersi | reverse complement strand
AGTTCGGGTATCTTCTCCAGCGGGAGTACGATCCCACCCATGTCGGCGCCGGTGACGCCCAGCATGCCGCTGGGACGCCACTCCGACTACGATGTGGAGAGTTTTACCATTGATAAGCACCGGAAACGGGACCGTGCCCAGATGCAGCAGCTGCGGGAGAGCGGGGAGATTGTGACGCGGGTGGAGGAGATTCTGCCCAGTACGCAGTGTTTGCGAGAGTTCCTGGCGCAGGCGAAGGATGAGGATAAGGAGACGGTTATTCAGGTATGTGGTGCAGTGGATCTGAATGCTGGATGTCTAGTGTAGAGCAGTACGAGTAGCTTTGACCAGAACGTAAGGAGGTGTTCGGCTTCGGATAACAAACAGTAATTTTGGTGTGTAAGTTTATTCGAAATGATTAATATCGGTGTTATTGGTGTGCGGGAAACAAAAAGCAGACAGTTATGTTGGGTTTTGTTTTTTTTTCGCATGGTTGATTCCACATTCCACTTCATGCATCTTCAGTTATATTATATTGTTCGTATTTACTACGTGTTGTTGTATATATTATTTGGTATTTTTCGACATTAGTTTTTTCCAGAAAATGAGTCTATCGCTTCCGGTATGATATTTAGGAGATGCATTTAAATCTTCTTATTTTCGGCTTTGGCATTTCTAAAACCCGAATGTTCGGCATACAGACTGGTTTTCGCAATGACTAGATAAACAGTCTAATTTTTCAACGTATTTTGGACCTGAAATCCGCGATTATGTGCCAATCTTGATGATGTTATACAGGCCGCAGTGGACTTTCCAGCCGTGGCCTTTACCCTCGGCCGGCAGTTTTGGCCCGAACTACAGGAATGTCACCGCGCACTGGCCACCTCCAATGTCCAAGCGGCCCGGGAACTGATTGCCGCATCCTTGCCGCGCATCGCCGAGATTATCGGGTATTACTATACGTTGGTGGATCTGGTGCCGCTGTTGAGTGAGTTCCTCAAGGATACGGACAGTGTCCGGTTGGCGATGATTGAGAATTACTCAGCGTTCATCATCCGTCTCCCACCGGAGGTCCGGCCGATGCATCTGCTGCGGTTGTGTGAGTTCTTCTCGCCCGATGAGGAGCGCAACTGGCGGTATCGGTATGCGTGTGCCGGGCAGATTGCCCATCTGGCCACCCTTTTCCAGCCCAAGTTGGTCGTGAGGAATTTGATGGATGGGGCGTGGTTTTTCGCCAAGGATAAGTAAGTGGTCCGCATTCTGGAATCCTTTAGTCAAATTTTGGTATTTTCATCGTTCCATTTCCCATTATTTGTATCTCTGAAGATTACGGTTTCATTGCTATAGACAGAAAATCCTGATCAGAACAAAAATGGTCCTTTTTCATGTTGAAATCTTAAGCATTCGAATAGTCATTTGAATGTTGCATAAACGAAACGCATGCATAGTTGTGTTTAGTCGTGACACTGTTCTTTCATGAACGTCGTTTGCTGGTCGTAAATAATCAGTTCGTTCCGGGTTCTTCAATTTAGTTAGTTGACAAGTAGTTGCTTGTGATTGTACACACATTGCTTTATCGTTTTCGCGTAGTATGCGATATGATGAACGATGGACAAATGCATTATAATAATATTATACTGATGTTGTTCTGTTGCAGAACGGCGGAAGTACGAAGAAGCTCCTGTCTGGCCCTCTCGTCCATCTTCCAGCGTATCGAACAGCAGCGCGACACGGAATCCCGTTCCTTCTTCCTGCAGAAACTCCACATCTTCCTGGGCAACGAGGACTTCCGCACCCGTCAAGTGTTTGCCCAGATGTGCGAGGACCTCCTATCCAAAGCCAGTATCAGTTTTGACTCCTTCTCCACGTACTTTGGCGCGCGTTTCTGGCCGTTGTTTGATGACCGGGTGGTGGCGGTGCGGCTGGCGGCAGCCCGTTGTCTCCTGCATTTTCCCTTGTCCGTTCGCGATCGGCAGGGGCAGTTTGAGTTGGCGGTGGAGAAACTGAGTCGGGACGGTAGTCGGAGTGTCCAGGAGGTGTTTCACCAGATCATCTCCCCGTCGACACCCCAGACGTCGCCGGCTTGAGGTGGTTTGGTTTTATGTTTTACACATTTTGAGGGGGATTTTTTTTCAAGTTTTTTGGATTGTTTTTCTGCCTTATTAGCTTCTGCAGGGGGATGTGTCTGTTTATAACCCGGAATGCGTGTGGTCAGGTTATGTAATGTGCAATGTAGCTGTATGGAGTCAGTGGTATTGGTTTTCGAGCGGCTGGATTGATGCTGAGAGACTCGTTTACAGTTTGTCTCAATTTACTGGCAATAAATTTGTGTGCGTTATTGTGGTACTCTGTGAATGAATCGGTACATATCATGCGTAGTCGTTCATCTATTGTTAAACTTCAGTTTAACCGCGAATGTTTATATGTATGATCCGATAAAAAAAATGAATTATTTTTAAGGATTCACAGAACAGTCAGTGCTCAACTCACAGTAGTTTACAAAGGTACTGTGCAACAATACATCATGGCCGATCGTAACCAACGGTTACTCATTACATATACAGTACTAGTATCTTGCAGTACTATGGTACCATAGAACGTGTCTGCTGTATCGCACGGCAATTTTTTAGTGCGTTCCAGAAAATAATAATTATGCAATATTGTTTGGATTCGAGATAGTCCCACACATAGTAATTCAAATTGTACTAATTTTGCATCTTTGACGTACTTTCCTTATTCCGCTATTGACCAGCCCAAGACCCTGCATTAATGGCGTTAAGAAGGCACTGGTCGCTTGTGGTCTGCATTATGCTGGGAATGTTTCATACGGGTAGGGCAATCACGCCGTAAATTCGCTGTTCATGTCATGAAACTACACATTCTGTGGAAGAAATCATACCTATCAGACTGATAATTTTGTTACCTTTAAATAGGTTAATCTTGAAGACCGCGGTGTAAAGTTTACACTAACTACTAAGTCGTACTCTTTCACAGCTACTGAGTTTTCGGCACATTTCGGAACAAATTATTACTAGCCTTGTCAAGACATCTGAGCGAGTTTGTATTTTCAGGTACACCAATCAAATGTTACGTGTGCGCAGAGGGATCGGGCAACAAAACGATATCTACGCTAACTCGTGTTAACGAAGCTTCGGAAAACCCATGTTTGAACAAAAACTCCGTAAAATGTGATGAACGCACTGAGAATGCGTGTTTCAGGCGAACATCCATCCAGTACAAACGTAAGCGTATATATGATAGAATGCTGCAAAAGTAATAATCATAGGCGTGGGCTTTGAGAGACTATTTCGCGAGATTTAGCGACAGCGTTATAAATGCACTGATAACAGGTCATGCAATCGCACTCGGCCATGTCGCTCCGGGACTTCTCGCCCTGTTAGGTCTCGCTCCAAGACAACTGACCACGAGCCCACACCGCCGCGAGACATTTCGTCGCTCAGTAAATGCGGATTTCCGCGACGAAATGTCCTTTTTTATTTTTTATTTTTTATTTAGAAATTTTATCCCTTTTTACAGAAAAATTGTTTGTTAAACCGGCGCAGGCTGCATAGTGTGTAGCTTTGCCTCAGTTCGACTCTTAGCCGCTCAAGGCTGGTTATCCTACACGAACGTAGAAAATGTTCACTGTCCAAATTAATTTAGTATCCATAAAAGAGAACGGACAGTTTATAACTTCGTTATTACTGGAGAAAAGGCTGCTGTAAAATACAAATATACACGTTTCTCTGTTCGGTATATCGAAAAATGCACTGTATATTGTACAGGTTATCTGATTTGATTAAGCAGGAGGGAGTTAATTTTAGGTTTAAATTGATTTAAAGCTCAGGGTTCGTTATACTCGAATGGTTGACCTTTGAGGAACAGAAAAGCATTGTTGCATTCATGATAACATATTATTGCTGCTGTGATTTGAAGACAGCGCTACGGTTTATAGCGTCTCACTAGTGAGTCACTACTCAATCACAATTACAAGTGCACGCCGTCGATTCATTTGCTGTTAACTATTACAATGGCCGACTTTACATTCTCAAAAACCGCTTGTAACAAGCCGATGCTCATCCATGAGTTTTATATGTACGGTCGATATTTTGTTTTTGTAGTTTTGTATAGGATAAATGGATCAGAATTTTACCGTAAACTGAAATTTTCGTAATCTTTATTTCTATTTGTTTCATTTTGACGCTTTACTAATGCTCAATGATAGGACTGTTCTCGATACTGCTGGATCAATGTCATGAGGAGAGAAGTGTAACTGTTTCTAACCATGATGTGCTACAGTTTAACCCGTACTGCGCCGTATAATTTAACGCAATAAAACTGAACGAAATTGACTGTCATCAAAGATATTCAGCTAAGACTGGAATAAATTTCTTGTTGTCGACTGCGCTGGGGGCTTTGTTCTCATTGTGCCTACACGAAATAAGAATACTGGTACATATATAACGTTACAACAAAGTTAAACATACAACCTTTTCTCGAGCATTGAAATGCCCGCCGTTTTTGAGGCCAGTTGTCCCTGCGGCGGTGGCGAGTTAGGCCACATGTCCCACAACGAGAACTCTCTGCGGCGAGACTTTCGCGGCGGACTGTCCCGCGGCGAGAAGTACTGCGGCGACATGTCACGGCGCCCATGCAATACTGCCCATAACGGTTATCGGTCCACTGGTCGTTTTAGTTTCTAGAGTGCAGAACTTGTCAGCACCATGAATCCACCAGCAAGGCAGCAACTGCTTTACAATAATTTTTGACAAATTTCTTGCTGTACTTAGACGATACCCCCATTAAATTGTTTCGTACTGTTTTTAGCATACTCGTATGAGCTTAATGAACAAGGGTGCGAGTACGTTCCTGTCGGTCGAAACTCCGAGGATTCTTTTTACGGATGCCACAAAGCTGACCACTGGTCTCACGATGGTATAATTTCCTTCAGAAAAACCGAATGCACTTGCAACACGGATGATTGTAATGCCGCAGGCAAACCTAAAGGTAAGGAAAAATACTTCCGCATCAGCGCACATTCTAGGTTGGATTTAAAAAGTAATCCAAACAATTTTAGACATTCTTTAGTGCTGACGGACTAGATTTGATGATAATCGTTCAGGAAAATTTTATTAAATTAATTGCTGTCATCCAGTTACGTACAGCACCACACGTGAATGTGAATACTTTGAATATCAAAAGCTGAAATTATTCGTGTGTCGTGACTAATTATTGTAAGTGCCCGTGACAACCGGCTTCACAGTATCTGTACCGCGCTGTTGACCTTACAGCTAGTCAGCAAAGGGTATGAGGATTATTGATTGCGGATAAAGCTGGAAAAACATCCAGATCTGAGACTGACCATAACAATTTATAGAATTTGATATATAGATATGGAACCTCGCAAACGCACTTACTGGGGCCAACCTACGACTTGCTGCTCATACTGGGATTTTCCACTTTATTTGTCAGTTTCGGTCTAATGTAAATGAAGTATTGTAGTATTAACATAAACATTATGATTCTATCATCTGTACAGTACATGGGAGTATGAGCATACATGGAATTATTAAAGGGTTTTCGAGATGATCTCGTGAACTGATTCGTAACTTTCGTGGGAGCATACCGTATCTAAATCTTATTTGAACTGCAAACCGCACTGTACAAAGAAGCAGTTGTAAATAGTAAACAGTAACGTTAGTAGATGCCAGAAATGTCAGCTTTGATATATTGTATGTAAGTATACAGTACCTACGTTACGTAGGTACTGTAGGTACGTAGGTTACGTAACCAAGGCAGGTTAATAATTATAGAGAGGAGAAGTTCAGTACACTTTCAGTTAGCCTAATTATATGTGTGCGAACTACTTGTATTATAAGAAGACAATTTTTTTCTTTCAGGAAATCTGTTTTGGATCTTGACGGTTTTGGCAGCATGTTGCAGGACCTGCTCGTCCTTACGGTTTATTCGTAGTAATTGACCAAGGTGGTGGATCTCTGAAATACTTTGCAGTTTGTAATACCAATTATGCTCCTGTATGTAGCCGAACCATAATCGTTTCAATATACAAGAACTGCTAGAAAGTTTTAAGTTATGGTGAAAAAGTGACTTTGTGCCTGTTTTGGTGATGGTGTGAAATTCACAAAATTATGTGTGAAAGGATAACCGCAAGTTTCTTTACCGTACATTACAAATGTGAAACTGCATCATGTTAAGAAAATTGTTCTGTACGTCTCAGCGCCCACGAAGCGCAGGCACGGGTCACCTTCGTTGTCTGAACTTTTCCCAGTGACACTGTGACGTTATGCTGTGGTCAGAATTAAAGAATGCAACTAACTGAATAAGGTAAACTTGTTAATAACCATATAACAGTCAAAACACCCATTACTCATCGTCATTAAAGGTACCACGCACACAAAGAACATTTCCCTTCTGTAAGAAAATGCTGATGTTCTGAAAGAAAAAACAACATGCTCTTCGATTTTCCACGACTGTGTTCAAGCGGTGTCCGATTTTCTTCAGGAAAAGCACGGCGTCCATTCCCCAGGTTCCAAAAGTTTCAAACGCCAGTGGAACAAACTCATACTGACTACTCAGTGCCGCATACTTCCGCCGTTTGTCGCTTCCGCTGCTGCTGCCGCTGCGGCCCTTTCTGATGTGTCTACAACGTATGTCGGGGCCACCGTGTCCACTACCGTCACATCGTAGACCGCATTCCTTCCTCCTGTGACCGGTACTCTCGTCATGCCATCTGGGCGCTTTCCGTTCTCGCGGATTAATCCCGGTGGTTCCCTTAATAGTTAACTGTTAACTGAATAAAAGTTTGGCAGTTGTCAAAAGCAATGCGGCGGTTGTTTTAGGAACTCTTTCGACTCATTCGAAGGGCTCGAATAATAACCATTTTAAAGAATTTTTTTACGGTTGATCTTAGGCAATGTCGTAGCTTAAAACCGCGCTGGCATGTTTTTTGTACTGAATAACAGTAATAATAAACCGCGATGTAGGATAGCACAGATATCACTAACATCGTGTAAGCGCAGTACCTTGCATCTAGAACTAATCACTGTATTTTTGAAATCGAAGTTCGTTTCAGTGTATAAGTGATTATATAGTACCACTAATAAGTCCACTACAAGTATATTTATTATCAGAACTGAACAGCATTGCTGTTCAAATTTTTGCGGTCTTATGGGATGAGAAATGGGACTGAATTTTTATATGGTTAAAAATGGGGGCTGATGAGTAAAAAAATGGAAAAGGTATGAATGGGAAAGCTAGGACAAAAATGGGAACGGATAGGTTATGGAAAAATCGAAAATGGGTAATGTCTGATAGATAGCAGCATGCTGTTCAGCATGCTGCTATCTACATAAATGATGAGGTATAAGTTTTATAGGATTATGTTTTCTAAACGTTTGCATAGACGGACCAATGGTTGCTGTTGGCGCGGAACTAGTGGTGTCAGGTACTAACCAACATAAACATGTTCTGAAACAGTACTAGACTACTAGTTGAAGTACTCTGTACTTGCATCAGATTTAATCCGTATCTACGCCCGTCCATAAAGTCTGATACAGAGTTCGCGACTGTTCCCGCTACGTATACAGTTTGCGAAGAATCCACGAACCGGTAGTTACAACGAGTACGGCAAGCTGTACAATATAGCGCATATCAATTAAACCGGTGTAAGCTGCCACAGCCAGAACCAGTCCACTGCCCATATCAACAGAAAACTAGTAAACTACCAAGTCCTAGAAATTTAAAGCACGTATCAAAAGTACACGCAATGCCAACATCAACTGCAAGCAAAACAAGCCTATAGTACTCCACCAAATCGAACGGAGGGTACGAGAACGTCCTCGGAGGAGACTATAGTGCATAGTCACGGGGCTGCTGGAGCGAGAATGGACCTCATCCAACACTTCTTCCAGTGGGATTGTTTCGTCCGAGAGAGGTGTGAGATGTCAACATCCGATGCAAACTGGCAATACAAACAAAAAATATCATTTTTAACAACCACTCTTAAAAAGCGCACACGAAGCCTAATGTACGCCGTCCTTTTCAGCGCTCGATCTCGTACGGGCTAAACGAACAAGGGTGCACTCGCGTCGTTGGTGCAGTGTTACAGGAGAGAATCCGAATTCTTCTTTCTGATGCACCAGAGCCGATTTTTGGTCCCCTGATGGTATAGTTTCACACAGAACCACCCAATGCTCCTGCAACACCGATATAAACTGCAATTCCGCAGCAAAAATTTCTCGGAAGAGAGATAACTCCTAGTCAGTGTGTAAATGCGAAGAATTCAAGTGACATCAGCAGATTTGCTTCTCAAGCGCAACGGCAGTAAGAATGAAAACGCTGATTATCAACATGTTGATGCACTTGTTTTGAAAATCTCGTTCCACAGTTCGTAATTTTTGTCATGGAAGTCATAGCACACGAAAATGATGCCGCATTTATTTTTATTTAACGGTTCTTGCCATCAGTGCACGTTAAATATGCACACTGAGCAGTTCGAAATGTGTTATTGCATTACAGCGATGCAGTTGTAACAGGAAACACAGTTCTAGTACAGACAGGAAGAAGAAGGTCACCATTCGACAAGTGTATACACAAAGAAGAGCATGGTAAGGAGGTGTGATAACCTCCAAAACAGCCGAAATCTGTAGCAGTACGCGGATCTAATTAAAAGACGTAAATTTTCGTTATTTGCTTTGCAGAAAATTCACTGTGGATCTTGACAATGTAGGCGGTCTATTGCAAGGCTCGCTGGACCATACCAAGATGCATTACACACGGGATGCATCTTGACCATACGCTTTTATTCCCAGTAATGTCTTCATGTTTGTGCCATACTTGTACATTGCAATAACCGTAGAAGCAGTATCGAACAAAAATCACACGATGTGAGATTTGCTGGAGACTCTCGAATTTCTTGAGTGTTCGGGTGATCGCGTTACTTTTACACCACGCGCCAACCACAAGTCGCCTTAGTACGTTACAGTGTGAATGTGAAAATGCGGCATTACATGAAACTTCCTGTTCGGAACAGATAAAAATCGACCCCTCTTTATTTAAACATCATGCCGATATGACTGTACATAAAAAATCGCGTACACTAATTAAACCGGAGTAAGGCACAGCAAGAGCCAGTCTACTGCCCACATCAACCGACATCCAGAAATCAACGAAGTACTATAAATTTAAACCACGTACATGTAGCAAAATTACACGGAATGCCAACAACATTCGGCAAGCAAAGTAATCCTATAATATTCTACAAAATCGACCGGAGGGTATGAGAACGGCCCCGAGATCGTATCCGGTCTGTCAGGATCTTGGTCAGCTTTGTCACATGTTCAGAACTGGAAAACAGCGCCGTTTTGACGTAGTTCGCCGTCTGAGGTGATTGTGATAAGACTGGGAGATTCTGTAGCATTACACCTTCGCAATAAGCTGTCAGATCGTGCGCGTTGAGATCCTGGAGAAAAGAACAACATTTTTATATGAAAAAGTCCAAATTTATCAAATTTACGGATGGAAATGTTGCTTACTTTGCTTTGGGCGTGGACGCTGCAGACATTCTCGACGGTTACACACCGCGAACAGATGCTTTCATATAACTTCACCAGGCCGGACAAACCGAATCGGTGCGCTGCTCTTAGTACCTGCAATGCGAAACGTTGAGTTTCGTTCACGATCCACGAAAGGAACACAGTAAAAACACGAACTAAACACAGCTTTGTCTTCATATAAAAAGAGAAACTGGAACAAAATTTTTCCACGAAAGATAATCAACAAATCTTTTACCGGCGAATCAGACGCTACCCAATAACAAAAATTATATCATGATGAATATTGTAAAAGCCGGTAGAAGAAAAAGTTCATGTAGAAATGACTTCTCACCTTTAAGACACTTTCAGCATTGGCATCCACATGAACTTTCCCATTATCGTACAAATACTGCAAAACGACCATAAATTCCTGCAGACCAATATTCGGCACAGCCGCCCCCTCCGAACCACCATTCCTAACCATCTCCATCAGCACTTTGGACTCGGCATTGTCTATGACCTCCCGATGAGCAAAAATGGCTTTCCCATCCACTCTGAACACAACATCCCCCGTCGCTGCATCGTTCAGTACTCTATTCGTTTTCCTTCTCAGTTTCTGGTACGAGTTGTTGACATCCGCATTGCTGGACACCGGAGCAGTGGGTTGAGCACCATACAGATGGGACAATATGGCAGTCAGCGTCGAATGCGAGAACAACTGTATATTCAAGGAAGTGATGAACGGCAACACACTGGATAGGAATGCCGGACATTCAATGAGGTCACTATGCGGTAGGGTGAAGTAGGCGTCCAGGAAGTCCCGGAGGACGGTTGACTGGTGGGTGCGGATGAGAGGGATAGCGCGACACCAAGTGTGCACTTTCCAATGCGCTCCTATTAAACAAACCTTCATGTATCTGATATTCATGGTAAAAACAGAACAACTTCATTAACTACCGAGAGAAAGAAGCTCCACAATGGAATCCAGGAACCCATTCTCCGCCGCATGATACAGTGCGGTTTGGATGACCTTTTGCTGTCTCCCGGAGAAGAGCCCGTTTCCATATAAACTATGGGTGCTTGACGTCCTCGAATGAGACACCACCGGAATGTTCGGTTTACCCCGAAGAAGACTAGTGGTTACGGTGCTGCTGGACCGAGAATGGACCTCATCCAACATTTCTTCCAGTGAGATTGTTTCGTCCGAGAGAGGCGTGAGAGATGTCAGCATCCGATACAAACTGGCACTACAAACAAAAAATTTCAGCTACCATTCTTAGAAAGTACGAAAAAAATCTTACCGTCGATTGTGAGACGCGGCCAGGACAATCGGCGCGTGCATACCGCGTTGGGCTTCGACACTGCACATGGGCTCATCCATAACACTACTCAAACACACGTCCGCCCCTCTGGACACCAGCAACGCGGTAATGTCATCAAACCCACACGCTGCTGCGATCTGCAGTGGTGTCTCACTGAGCGGATTGATATTCTGGTCCTTTGTATCTCCGGAACCCTCAACGGACGCCCCGTTATCCAGAAGGTGTTTGACCAGATTCAGACAACCGTGAGCCACGGCAAAATGGAGCGCCGTCCAGTTTTGGATATCGGGATGAATTCTGGAGTATGTCGGTTTCGGGGTGGTTGGGGACGCGGACTGGGAAGGCACGGAAAGGTTGACTTTGGCACCGGAGGTCAGGAAGGTCCGAACGGCTTGGGAGTCGCCCCGGATACAGGCCACCATGAGCGGCGTCAACCCCTATAAATACAAAGTAGCCCTGTTATAATCCGACTCATTAGCCAAGTTTTTACTCCGCTGCTTTGCCAACCGCCATGGGGCACCACATCGCTCCCACAAAACTATCTTTTCCCATTGCGGTAACAATTTTAGAGAGAATGGAAGTTATCACGACAAGACAAAAACAATCACCACAATCGTCGACAACGTACAGCTTGGTTAAAATCGTTAAGGAACCGTGGTTTGGAGATGGCCTGGAAGTACTGCAGTTCATCATGGAGACTCAGCAGATGAGGCGGATAGTCAATACACGGCAGGAGAATCCGCGCGGCCTCCATCACGTCGTCCTTCTCGATCATGCTGGAGCGTCGATGGGCGCTACACGCTTCAATCACCCGCAGCCACTCAATCAGCGGAGG
>JAQGAU010004388.1:0-11691 GCA_034698045.1 Paramacrobiotus richtersi | reverse complement strand
TGTGTCAGATTGCGTCGGCGTTTGTTGTACCATATTCGATGGCCTTCACCCAGCCGGGACGAGATACAGGTAGATTACCACGGTCATTAATTAATTTAATTATCATTGTTCTCGTTAGCTGGTATTATAGTCACATCCACAAATTTCTTTATCAAAGCACATTTACAAGGCTTATGCCATATTGCGTCAAAGTTATTGTTTTCGGCAGCCTGTATGATTCTTGCACCTGAACGAAGTGAATAACTATTGTTAAATCAGTTTTGTTGCGGGAAGTCGGCATGAAAACCATTCAAAATTATAACGCTATCATTGCTATCATGTTATGCGAATTCGAACATGGACATTCTGTTTCTAGCAATAACTTTTTTGTATAGTAATCTGTATCAAAAGCATGTAGTCCCAACGTGGTATACTATAATCATCGGTGAAAAAAAACCGTTTCTCACTGACGTGGGGTTTCGCTCAGTTGCTAGCACGCATGTTGACAATACATCCAACCTACTTTACCGCGTTTGTTAAGAGAGAAAGGTCAAGATTGTTCCCGTGTAAGCTTGTCTGCGTATAGGTCCATCTATACGCAGCATTTCCTGGTCTTCGCAATGCTTGTGACTTGCAAATACTCAGAATTGCTGGCTGACATGCGAAAGAGCCTCGTCAGACAACGGAAACTGTTTCTAATGCCCTGGGAACGAAAACAAACAGCTTACAACAAAACATGGCGTCTATACTGCATAAGACTATATCGAAATGCGTAAGATATGCTACATATATCAATAATGACGTCCGCAGGCGAAACATGATGCCGGCTGTCATACAGACCGGCAACAGACTCCTCTTATCTATTTCTGTAGTAGATGTACCTGGGCGGATAAATTTAGATGTTTGTTAACGTACATCAACTTCGAATCAACAGACGCACTTAATTACAGTGCGTTTGCGTGCGTATGTTCTTATAGAAAAAGCACTGAGTCTTATCTGAATGTCGTTACAGACGTAGTCCGCACTTATAGAAAAAGCACTGAATAGACGTTTTATCTAAATGTCCTTACAGACGCAGTCCGCACTTCCTCCTCAGATGGCACGGGAAATGTCGACGGGAGTAAACGTCTGAACAACCGCGCCATGATGGACTGTGCGTCCCATGTGGACTGCCGTCTCAAGTTATTGGATTACTTTGAACAACTGCGAAAGATGTCTAAAAACGGATAAAGACAATCGATCCTATATGCTTGCGGGAAACTTCCCATTCACCATCTTTCGCCAGAAAAACACCTTGAGAGCGCGTCGAATTACTCGCACAACCTTGAACATCAATACTGTTCAATTGTACTGTGAAACTACATGTAACCAAAGCCGATAATGGGATTAGCAGCTTGAGTTCTCGTCAACATACCGCTTTTTGCGTAAAAACATTGTCCATGGTTTTTATGCATGGTACACATGATGCGTACTGTTAACTAATTGTAGACCATGTCATTCTTTTTTTCCATCTAACTTTCTAATAGAAACATAAAAGTCGGATCGACTATTCGGTTGCCTAATTTGTTATGTCACCGTGTGTGACGACAGACTGCTTAGCCACTTATTCCCCGAACACGTCTACTATTACATGTAAATAACGCAATAAATCTATTAAAGTAGCAATCAGTGAAGAGGAGCGGCTGATCGCGTCATCGGTAACAGATGGAAGCTCCATTATTGCACGATCCATTATTGCACGCCCTAGCAAACAATCATGTCTTATGTATTAATCTACGCCTTTATCTACCTGTCAAGGAATTCTCACAAAGATAGCAATAAACACGCAAAACACTAGCTCGTTTTGGCGGCAAGGTCATTGCATTAAGCTACCTGTATGATTGCAAATAACTCAAGCAGTATCTGTGGTGTCAGCTCTAATCTTTTTAAACATATGCGCTTGTTGCGCTCTCACATTTACATTTACACATGTACAGTCGTACGACTGGATTGCACATCCTGCCATTTAATAGCCTTGTTGGTTCAGCTGGTTTACCGCAGGTCTCATAAATCTGAGGTCGACAGTTCGATCCTGTCACAAGGCAACTTTTTTGTTGGAGAGTGCACCACTTCTTCTACGAGTGCACCATGTTTTTATCATTCATCATACAACACCAGCTTTTTGTTAGAACGGACGCGAGCCGCTCACCATAAAATAACCAACTTCTACCACACTTACGTAAGTGATTCCCGTTTGCAAAACTATGACTCGGAAATCGTGTTGCTTGAGGTAGTTCTACGCTTGACGACAGCTACGCTGACGATAGGATCCGCAAGCGATTGTACTTCGTACCATTTTAAAAACAGCGTGCCCTGACAGCTTGTCATGTTATGGAGAAAACTAATCCAATGATTAAACAAATACAGCACACATATTTACGGTCGTGACAAGAAATCCGACAGTAACGTTATGGAACACATTAGATGCTAAATTTTATACAAACGTACGAGGTTTATGTATACCGTACTAACATAAAACGTTAACTTCGTCTTCTAACATAAGTAATTTCCAGAAAACACACCAGTATTAGAATACTTAATGTTATGTCGCCGAGTTAAACGGCGTTTTACATTTATCATGTCACGTTTTTTGAGCTGGCACCTTACAATGTGGATGTGGATCATCCACGCATGTGGGTTTCCTTTCTATCCACTACCTCAGCGGAGTATCCCTATCCGGTTTTTAATTATGGTTGTTCCTGTGATCTATTTCACAGGGCAACTAATAGCCGACATCCTGTTTGAAATGGAGCGTCCCCGAATGACCGGCACTGGCAGCATCGCCGGAATGCTCCTGGCTTGGCCGTCATATATCGCGCCGCTTTCTCATGTCTTTTGCACGCTACATATGGCACTAATGCCGAAAACTCCACCCCAGCTTCTAGGTGGCTTTATAAAAGCTTTCGCATTTCAGTTCAACACTTCCCAAAAGGTTATCATTCTTAGTGTCGGATGCGTTCTACTCTGTAATCCGGTCAGCTTTTTCATAGGTACCGTGAGCGAAACTGTGCATAACTTGGAACAGCACGTACAGTGGTTTACATTGTGTTTCCAGGACTGGCCGTGGTTAACTGTTTTTGCTAGAGAAATTGTCATCTTGCAGCATTCGTTGGGCGAAGCACCGATGATCGGCTTGATGAGCCTGCACTGTATTCTCATCATTCTACCGATTATGCTTGGTTTTGAAATTCGAGTCTTGGCAAAAAACATCAAGAATGACGATAGTGAGAAGTCGGTCACGCAGGCCCTTGTGCAGCATATCCAGATAAGTGAGCTGATTAGCGCGCTTGATGAGCATTTTCGTTGGATAGCGGCTGTTATTCTTATTTCGGAACTGTTCGCTTTCATGGGTGGGATAGAGCCACTATGCGCTAGTATTGCTGCCGGAGAATATGTAGACGGAGGTTTATTTACGGACCTTGTGGTAATCACGATCAAATTGTTGGCATTCTGCGTTTCGATGGTCTTTCTCTCTGAAGAGGTTTGCCATACATAACAATCTACCGAACTGTTTTTTCAACGTGTGCTTGGCTGCTGGCTTAATGGACGTAATCACACATTACCAGTTTTTTTTTGCAGAACAACATTTTTCTGACGTATCTTGAAATGGAACTTTCGTCTCGTGCAAAGAGGTCCGAGAAGGCTGTGGGCGCACTGCGTCAATATCTCGATCGATATCGCTTCGATGCTACGAAGCCACGAATTACCACTGGTGGAGTTGTGCTGACTAAGGAAACGGTCATTACGGTATTCCCAATTTTGGCTTTGTCGCTTCTAGACTGTTCCAGAACATGCTCTTTTTTGTACATTGTTTGTTCATTGTTTGGTTACGTTCTGTTCTCCGCCGCAATCGTTGACCAGACGAGGGAAAAGAAGTGCGAAAACGAAACATCAAGTGTGCTTTCTTCGCTTGAGAATGGCAGCCATATGTGACAACGACTGATTTGTTCTGTAGCGAGCAGATGACCTTATATTTTTATTTTTTCATATGAATTTTATCAATCGTTTGATAGGCACCTTCGCAATTAGTTTTACTCATCGGGATATCTGAACCTGCTGTATAAGCAAAAGTCTTTGGATAAATATGGTATTTTTACGTTCGACAGCAAGCTCGCACCAGTTAATCACGCTGTTGTTCTAAAGGTCAGCTCCGTTTTGAAGAAACTGGAACCCTTGCCAGCAGGTCGAACTGGCTGGCAGTGGGAGATGCACATACACCCATATCCCGCGTGACGCCACACTGGGACAAAATCATTTCGAGACTGCCGGGCAGTCACTGCCCTTCGCACCTCTGCCGTCTTTGGACATCTGTTTAATGTACTTCCGGTGTAGTTGTTTGTCCTGCATCTAGTGGAAAACTTATATCATGGATAGCTTTCTGCAGGTGGCGCTGCAGACAAGAGTGGATTGGTCTAGTTTTAGTTGCCGCATAAACAGTGCAATACGGAGCTGCCCTGGCAGCACTTTGGGCTCCCAGTGATGCCGTTCGGAAGAGTTTATACAGAACTATCTGTACATGTTCAAGGAAGTCGATTGGAAACAATCGATGGAGTATCACATTCGGTTAAAATGCTTGGAGTGGTAGCCAATTGGAGCGCCGGAAACACGCTTAACGAACATCTTTCGCTGTAACTTCACATCGAGATCTTACATCGGAAACTCACACACGAATCGATCTTTTTGGCGTAGTTTTTTCTGCTACTTGTTCTCCTGGTCTCTACAGCTGCAAAATAGCTAGTGTTCTGGTGGTTACTACTGGTCGTCTTAATTATGTTTTTTTTAGTGAACAACAACGTTCTAGAGTCATAACCGCACGTCGGCGTAGTAACACCACTTTGAGAACCTCTTTCGAAGCGACTGGGCCAAAATCGAAAAAGCAAACTTGTCTGACTTGAGACGATTACGCAAAGCTTCAAATGCAAAAAAAAACAGATCGGAAATCGGTTCACTACAAACCGAGTGAATGCAACTTAAAGGGGCAACTACATCTAAACAGGCACAAACGAGACGGTTGGAATAGTATGGATGTAATTTTGTTTGGGGGTAGGTTCTGTTTATCATTCATAATTAAGCAATACCAAAATTTATCGCACTTCCGTATGTGTCCCGCTAACAATATGATCCTAATTGCAAGCTATACTGAACTTCGCAGCACTTCAGAAACATTTTGCCTTGACAGCTTGTCATTGTGGGGAAAACTAGTCTTGTGATTAAAGTACAGCAGATACATTTACGGTTATGACAAGAAACAAGACAGTGCTGACGTCTGTTAATAATTGATCTCATTCGCAGCCATGTTTACGGCGCGCTTGTCTGTCACATGGATTCTCTCCTTTCCACCAGTAACTTTCGGGAACATACCACACGCTTATTCTGATATTTCGGTAGGCCGTAGTAGTATATCGCCGAATTAAACGGCGTTTTGCTTTTATCATGTCACGTGTTCTGAGCTGGCACATTACGATGTGGATGTGGATCATCCACGCGTGCGGATTTCCTTTTTATCCACTGCCGGGACGGAGTAAACCTATCAGGTTTTTAATTACAGTTGTTGCTGTAATTTACATTACCGGGCAATTAATAGCCGATATCCTGTTTGAAATGGAGCGTCCCCGGACGACCGGCAGCATCGCCGGAATGCTCCTGGCCTGGCCGTCATACATGGCGCCGTTAACACATATCTTCTGCATGCTACATATGGCATTGATGCCTAAAAACCTACCCCAGCTTCTGGGGAGCTTTACCAAAGCCTTCGCAGTTCAGTTCATCACTTCCCAAAAGGTTATTATCCTTGGTGTCGGCGGCATTCTCCTCGGTCATCCGGTCAGCTTTTTGATAAGCACACTGTGGCAAACAGCGACTACATTTGAGGACCATGTGCACTGGTTTTCAATGCGTTTCCAGGACTGGACATGGTTGACTGTTTTTGCCCGACAAATTGTTCTTCTGCAGCATTTGCTGGGCGAAGCGCCAATGATCGGCTTAATGAGCCTGCACTGCATTCTCATTATCCTACAGATTATGCTTGGTTTTGGGATTCGAGTCTTGGCAAAAAACATCAAAAATGACAGCAGTGAAAGGTCGGTCACGCAGTCCCTTGTGCAGCACATCCAGATAAGCGAACTGATCAGCGCTCTTGATGAGCATTTTCGTTGGATTGCAGCGGTTATTCTTATTGGGGAACTATTCGCCTTCATGGGTGGGATCGAGCCAATGTGCGCTAGTATAGCTGCCGGAGAATACATAGAAGGAGGTTTACTTACGGACCTTGTTGTAATCACGATTAAATTGTTGGTATTCTGCGTTTCGATGGTGTTTCTCTCTGAAGAGGTTTGCTATACAAAGAGTACACTGTCATTTCGATGTGTGTTTGACGATTTCATACATTGCAGTTTTTTTTACAGGAGGACATTTTTCTGACGTATCTTGAACTGGAACTTTCGTCCGGTGCAAAGAAGTCCGAAAACACTGCGGGCGCACTGCGTCAACATCGCGACCGATATCGTTCTGGTGCTACGAAGCCACGAATTACCATTGGTGGAGTTGTGCTGACTAGGGAAACGGTCATTACGGTATTCCCACTTTTGGATTGTCACTTCTACACTGTTCCAAAACATGCTCTGTTTTTGTAAATTGTTTGTTCATTGTTTGGTTACGTCCTGTTCTCCGCCACAATCGTCGACCAGACGAGGGAAAAGAAGTGCGAGAACGAAACATCAAATGTGCTTTCTTCGCTTGTGAATGGCAGCCATATGTGACAACGACACTGATTTGTTCTGTAGCGAGCTGCAGAGTACCTTGTATTTTTATCATAAGAATTTTTCTCAATCGTTCGATAAGCACCTTCGCAATTAGTTTTGCTCATCGGGATACCTGAATCTAGGTATGGTATTCTAGAACGTCTTTGCTTAAATATGGTATTTTTACGTTCGACAGCTAGCTCGTACCAGTTAAGATGAATTAGCTGCGCTAATTCCGGTTAAGACAGTGAGGGAAGGAAGAAGGATGAACTTTGCGGCGCTGACCAGTGGCGAGAGTGTTTCCATGACATGTATGCATGAATCGTAGGGCGGTTGCCACGGTGTCAGGCTTTCCGGCTGGGATTTGCTTGCGGGTTACTATGTTATAAGCAATCCATATCGATGCTGTGGTCGAGTTATTAGTGTTGAGATGTGCATTTCATTCTTCACGTTGTGTTCTGACCGTTGAGATTGTTGAAAAAATATTGTACTTTTGATGTATGCTCGTACCAGTTAATCACGCTGTTGAACTAAAGGCCAGCTCCGTTTTTGAGAAGCTGGAACCCTTGCCAGCAGATCGAACTGGTCGGCAGTTGGAGATGCACTTACATGTACCATCGAAGAGCAACATAACCTTTGTCCTGTACATGTACGGTACACAGGCGTATCGAATGTACATACTGAAGTAATTGTGTAACGGTGCACCTGACCGCAGACATCGAGCTAACGACATCGGAAGCGTTGTTAAATATGTTACCTGACATCCACACCACCCGCCTTCTGACAGCTGCCAGTGTATGTCTGGCGTCTGCTCTTGTGACAACAGCTGAATACGGTATGTAATCCCGCTCCTGAAGTGTGGAATGTGCCGTTGGACGAACTGCGCAAAAATGAATGATACAGTCAAACGTTATACTGTAACTCGACTTCAGACAGAATTGTTCCATCTGTTACAAGTTCGCTATAAATTTTGGAACCTTGGTGTAATTTTCGACATAACATATATTCTTCGTCGATTTCTCATCTGCGGTCGAAATGGCGGCAAAGACGGAACAATTTTCATTTCGCTTCCTACGGTTCCATATTACATTCTGGCTGTGCTTAATGCAAGTTTGTGGGTATTCTTGCTATTCACTAAAACACCTCTTTCGAACTGTCGCCGTCCGCATCGCCGCATACACAGTCATGGCAACTTATATCGGATTCCTGTTGGCAGCCATGATGTTCCGCGAAAGTGACCGCCCGCTTTCCAGTCCCAGTACGGCCGGAATGCTGCTGACTTGTCCGACGTACATCTTCCCCGTCATGCAGACCCTGTGCGCCATCAGAATGTTGTGTATGGAGGAAACTTTGCGTGACATGGTGCAGTCGTTCCTGGTGACCTTTGGCAAGCGTTTCTCTTCCCGACAAATCGCATGCATTATTCTCCTTGGGACAGTTTTAATGGTTTGGATTCCGGGGAATATGATCATCGGTGACCTTCTATCCAAATCCCGTGGACTTGTATTTTCAGTGGAAGATTTCGTTCAGAGGCACAATGGTTCCAGACTGGTTGTATATGCAAATGCAATTCTCACCGTCGAGTATTTATGCGAGCGAATCAGTATGTTCGGTTTCCAGAGCGTAGCGTGTTTTCTGTCCATTGTTTCCCTGATGATTGGATTGGCATATGGAGCCATAACAGAAACACTGGAAAGCAGTGAAGAATGTAAAGGTGCCCTTGAAAATCTGACGCGGTGTATCGCCGATCATCTAAAGATCAGCAAGTTAGTTGAAGAACTGGACAGGCATTTTTCGTTGATCCACCTCTTTGTATTTCTGGAAACGGTGTGTTACCTTTTGGTGCGGATGGAACAGATTTGTGAGAATGTTGCAAAAGGTGATGTCTTGGATGTTGGCTTGTTGTCGGATATTGTGTGGAATGTTGCACTGTTGTTGGTGCAAATCGTCCCTATGGTTCATGCTCTGGAAGCGGTAAGCATGTGACATGATACTTTAGCGTTCAAGCACGAGATTCATCATAAACAAATTAAACAATAGAAAGAAATTTCAAAAACAATAGAAAGAAATTTCTTCCCCTAGCTTCTAATGAAGCGCCTGTTATTCATTTTTTTGTCGTTCAGGAAGACGAGTTTCTCTTTCAACTAAAGGAAACACTGTTCATTTACGAGCTGCCGGATTCCACGATTAGTGAAGTCCGAACTCATCTCAAGCAGTTCAAGAACATCAAGCCCAGAATCACTATCGCCGGCATGAGCGTTAATCGAGAAGCAGCTGTTGCGGTACCACAAATTTGCCAGGATGTTTGAACAAGAAAACTTGTTTATGATAAATTGTTTTCGTAGATATTCTGCACATTGTTTGGTTACGTCTTGCTGTCTGCTGAAATCAACGATGACAAGGGCAAGCCCGGAAAGGATCGCAACGAAACAATGGAGCTGGTCAATAACATAATCGCGATATACCGAAATCTCACTCAAAATGAGACTGACCAGCACTATTGCGGTAATGGTGGAAAGGTTCCGGTATGAAAAATCAAATCACGGCAAACCCAGCCCGCTTTGCATTAGTGGAACGACAGCATCGTTTGCTTAAGAAGATTGCGTACAGAATACATCTACTTATACGTACTGAACAAGCAATGCAATTTTCATTTCATTGCTAATATACTCGTCTACCATCGAAGAACACCTGTCACTAAGTTTGTCCTTCATTTCATTTTGTGTAACACTGCAGTTTAAATTTGCACTTTGCGATGGAAATATTTCGTTAATCTTGGCAGACCAGCGCGATTTTATTAATCTTGACATACCAGCGCTTAAATACCTAATCCCTGAATCCCCTTGCTGGAGTATGCATACTTGTGATCCTGTCTTTCCTTTTTAGTGATATTCGATAAGTCGCTGTTCTGCTGCTGATCACACATGCATCAGACGAAAAACCTGCATGAAATGTACTAAGCATTATTGAAACGTTTTTCGAATTACTGTACCGAAAACAGCCGCTAAAAGCTGTATTCCAGACCGACGCTCATTGATACTAGCTACAGAATTACGTACAGTGGATATAGTTGGTTGCAACAAAACCAGTTCATTATTGGTGTACTCCTTGGATAAATATGGGTATCAAACCTACATTTTTTACCGTAAAATCGGAACCAAACGATCCCGGTTGGCGTTTAAGCGATTTCTTTACGCAAAGATGTTAGATACGTGTGGGTGTTTCGGTTTCTGTAGGTTCGATAAAAGCAGTAGAATATATTACCCGAGATGTCACCGCGCACTTATAATGCACGAATCTACTGCTAGTTTGCTAACCCGATTTTCCGTAACCATAACTTCTTGATTCAGCACGGTTTGCAAATAGTCAGAGAAAACACGGTCGGCCAATTGACGGCCTGACAAGTGAATGTGAGTTAGATCCCATTAACGACGACCTATATATCGACAATACCACGCGTCCTCTTTTTCGCTGTGAACAACAAAAGCATAGATTTACATGCGATCCATGCCTCTCCGTCTCTCGTTTCAGTAAAAGCATAGTACGACTAAAGAGATAGAGCATCTCTTCAGGGGGGCAAAATAGGGCAAAATGGCCCTCTTCAGTTTCACTATGGTAAAAGACTATCAAAATGGTTGAATCACCAGAGAGATGTAGGCAAAAAAGACTCGCGCTCCACCAGACCCGCGTTACAGATCCACATACTTTATACTAAACGCCCATACAAACTTTGGCAATTTCAGTCGTAAACTCTGTTTCGATAGTTTCTCGCACTTTTATTTGTAGTTGTTTTGCGGAAAGCGACTTGTATCAGTTTATCAAACCATGGCACTATCCACCGGTGCAGGAAAGCGTGAGTGGAATTATGTGGATGTTGTAGGACCAGACGGACTCCTTCAATACGGCAGAGTGGTTGACTGTGCGGCAGGCGGTTTGTCAATCGATTTCGGAGGCGGTGGTGGCCCGCATTTCGCACCTTTTGGCGGCATTTATCATTGTCGACTGACGAGCTATTTCAGCGTACTGGAACCGATTTCAGACGCACCCGTGCAGGTTCTTTGGCGTGCGAATTCCCATGAACTGACGAAATGGTACCATGCCACCTTGTTATCCAGCCATGTGGGAGCCGGTCCCTGGAGTTCTTACGGATTCGTCAGAATCGACCGGCTTGATGGGTCAGTCACCGCCATCGTCCCTGGGGAGCGGATTCGAGAACCGCCCAGCGAAATGGCTCTACAAACACTCCGCGTCGAAGAAGGATATTTTGCTAAGGAAACGTTCAATGTGACCCAGCCGTTGGACAAGAACCTAATCGACAGCTTCAATGTTCACTGCGCCCAGTTGGGAATGACAGCGACTCAAGTCGGCGAAACCACACTGTGTATGCTGAAAACCACCGTTACTTTTCACCGCCAGTTTGACCGCGAATTGCGTAGCGTACCGCCAGTAGTAAACGTGAGTTTAATATGTAGTAATCAACATATTAAAGACGAAGTACGCTTGAGAGTGTGTACTGCACGATGATGAAATGTTTTGTTCGAAATTGAATTTTAAGCTGTTCCGCACCTATTATAAACCCAGTTTTCATTACATGTCTCATAGCCTATGTATTGTTCAGTGCTTATAGTTGTTCGATTTCTACGGTAAATCCAAGTAAATTTATGCCGACAGTGTTGAGCAAGAAGTTGAACTTTAGTGAAAAGCATATTGTCATGAGTTTTGCACAGCTGACGACTTGACCTATAACTTTTTTCTAGGAAAACACGATAACGCGTTCGCTGCAAATCCTAATCGCCCAACAGGCGACTGGGTCCACTTTTGGACAGTTATTAGGACAACGAAGCGACGGACAGTCGACGTCATGCAGGCAAGGGATCAAGCGCAAACATTCCGATGTAGAAGATGAACTATCGGATTCGCCAGTAAACACCAG
>JAQGAU010004387.1:0-11692 GCA_034698045.1 Paramacrobiotus richtersi | reverse complement strand
GTATGCCGGATTGGATTGCTAATGCAAATACTCGACGGATGGTGAGTGACTGGGGTGGGAAGTGTCTCGCATGCCATCCTTCTCATCCGGCTGCACGAGTGCAGCAAATCCGCAAGCACATGTATAATGTATTGCTTACTATGCTCCACCAATCACCCGTCTGCGGTGTACAGAGGGGGCAGAGACGCAAACGCGAATCGAAATATTCAGCGAGTGTACAGCAAAAGAACAACCTCAATAGCTCATGGTTGTACGGAACATGCTATCACAATATGTAGTTATACATGTATGCATATTTATAGCACGTTTTCAAAGGAGTATTGCTACGACCAAAGGAAATGGAGGCTGCACGAGAGCCTTCCATAATACAGAATTAACAGCAGAGATGCATTTGCGTTTAAGTCGCAGTGGTTGAAGTTGTTCGTTGTGGAAATAAACATCTGAAACAGCTGATACTGTTTTTAACCATCATGTAGTTCGGCTAATCAATCCCAGTAACGAATCAGTTGAGGCTGCCATTAGTGCCATATGAAATACACTAGCTACAGCGATGCTTCTTCGGGCTTTGCTTATTGTTTTCTTTCCTTTTCTGTCCGCTCCGTTGTTATACGTGTAAAAGTTTTTTTCGTGGTTACTTTTACGCTGTTTACGAGAACAGACTGAACATAATAATGATAATATACGTATGACAAATTGTATTAAATACGTGCACTTTTGTGCAGCGCCACCTGTAATTTGTATGCCCCTGGCTGCGGCGTCGTGGACTACGTCTCTCTAAGGTAAAGAGACGTAGTACACGACGTCGCAGCAAGAGAACTAGAATTTGTACAGATACGATGCCTGGGGCTGTAGAAACAGACGAAATTTCTTGAGATTTACAAGTTCAGCTCACTGTGGGTATCACGGTTAATTAAGACAATGCTGACTTTTTGTGACGGATGTACCGGGCGAAAAGGCTCCGTACCGTTCAGCTAGTGTTCTGGTTAACCATCACTAAAAATCGCACTCCTAATTCCTGTTCCGTTACAGGCCATTACAGAAAGTTTGCCGCCCCTTTACCGTGAATTCGGATGTGCGACAAAGAATGTGTGCAGTAACAAAGAAAACACTAGCCGCTCCCGTACCACACACTTAAAACCATCCGAATAACACGTACTGGGACAAAATTTTAGGCTGCTTCGATTTTTTTATATTTTTACCTGTACAGAACGTTACCCTATGCCGTAGTGACCGATGCCTGGGTCAATCTGTATAAACGGTTTCAGGCTCAGACAGGAATTTAGTGTTGCTTTCCAGTTAAAACAAACACTTTCTGACAAATTGTGCTGGAAATATTAGGATTTCCTGTCTGGATATTCCTAATGATTCCCGATGGCCGAAATACATAGCTTACGACTTAAACCACTTCTGCTCGCTGCGATCCTGTGAGACTAGAAACCATGAGGCCCAAAACTAATTCTAGGTTGGTTTGTTCCGGACCATATAGCTGAGTTATTCGCATCCAAACAACTTCCGGTCAAAACACGTCTAAAATTTGCCCCAGCCATAAAGCAGTATCCACTGGCCAGAGTAGCTCGGGACAAAAAGAAAACAGATAATTTTCATGATCAGACACCTGGGTTTGACATGAATCACTGGTCCGGAAGTGTTTTATAGCGAACTGTGTATCCCTCTCTTGCCTAGACCGTTGCCCCAGAGGAACAGGAACGGGCCAAACGGCTAGAGACAGTGAAATACTGACTATTTCCTGGGTGTCACGAAAACCTGGGTTTTGGATCCGGGTCTGGCTGGACCTGGCCATCTAGGACATGGTATGGTAGGGGAATTGGGAAACACATACATACATATATATATGTGCGTCCAGACAGGTATTTGGACATATTGCCTATGATATTTGCTTCCGATGCTGGTACCTGATATTATTTTGTTAGTGGCTGGAATTAAGTATCTGGTTTGTACGACGCTTCTTATATGTGCTCACCTTCTGGTGGTTTATGAACTGGTCGAAGTTTTATATCTTTATGACCGCAGACCAAATTTGATACAGCGGAACACCAGCATGGCGAACTTCTTATCCTTTCCGGAAAAGGTATGTCACGATCTTAGTATCATTTTACATATATATATTATGCAGCCGATGTAAAAGAAAGGGAAAAAAGCAGAATACAACGTATACTGCACAAACGGATGCCTCAGATGTAAACGGGAAAGGCTTCCCAGTTATTAACGAAGAACATGAGCAACCTAGCAACAAAATCTAAACCCGACAATTAACATTCTGTACTTTCCTCTCCACTGGCTATCCATCCAGCAGTAAAAGTGGCCAGTACAATTATACAAAGAAATTCGAAGAAGTGGCTAAAAAGGAAATTAATTAAATGAATGGGGCCGAGAAACTCAATAAAATGAAGCGCCGTACTGTCGGACTTTTTGACTGACCTCGACAAGTCGATGTGTGGTACTGTTGGTTGTAACTGCAATAATTATACATATTACGGTAATGTAGAGGTACATTGCTCATCAAACAAGAGAGCAGCCATGCACTTGTTGTGAGCTGCAGAAATGATCGAACAAAGGCGCCAAGTGGTGCAGCACGCCGCGCTATAGTCTACTGGGTCTCTTACATTGTTAGTTCCTTGCATCCGTCATCATTAACAATTATGTACATATAGCTCCAGACGAACATACATCTCTAGATCTGCGTCTCAGATTCGTTTGAAATTGACTATATTTTTGCGAAAACAATTTCTGTCTGTCAACTTAAAATCTTTACATCCCGTCGGTGCCCACGTGTGCCTGGGCAATCGTTTTTAAAGAATCAATCATCTGAATGTTTCAGATGAGTGAAATATCATGTCACGAGTGCGTGTTTACTACTGTTTGATGCGCAATGTTTCCGGTCCCGTGACCAATGGGACAGACACAGTAACCCACTTCGCTCATCAGCATATACGAGTACACATATAGAGGTCGAGCAGGAGCTTGTGTCCATTATTACTGTTTGATGCGCAGTAATGCCGGTAGCGTGACCGATGGGACGGACAAAATTCCCATTTCAGTTGAATATGTCTGCTATCAGCCTTCGCTTCGCTTCGGTCGATAACAGAAACTGATGTGATCGGTAGGTATCCTTAACGTACCGCAACGTACGCACACGAGTACGTACTACCGGAATACAACATCCCGCGTCGAAGGAATCTTTGTGGGCGTCAGTACTGCAATTTACCTCGTAATTCGTATATAGTGTATGCTATGATGGGTATGATCGCTTAGGCATGATTGCTTCGTTGCGCGACACAGGTGTGTACCGGATAAACTAAAACACAATTACAATTCCAATTAAAAGTTAGAACGCATATTGGTCTTTCGGTAAGGTTAGGTTATAAGCAGGAAATCAGTTATTTTGTAATTACACAATACGTTTCACAATACCACAATTGGTAGCAGCTTAGTCCTTACTGCATGCCGAAATGTGTCTGGGAAGCTGAACATGCAAATAAAAAAATAAAATATATTTGCATATACGCCAGACAACACGATTAAACGTCCTAGGATAGCGGAGCATGGAAAAATCCATAAAGATCAGAATCGCCTCCATATACAACCGGCTTGCCGTGATAGATATACGTAACCCGCTGAAATAGTGTGTGTTGCATTGGTCGCATATTCTCTGTACATACATATACTTCGTATATATATATGAAGTATACGAAGCAGCTTATGTATGATTACACCGGTGAGGATCATGGTGACCGCCCAGTACAACAAGAGTGTCTTGCAACTATGCGTTGCGTGACACACGTTACCGCGCCAGCTGTCTGAAGCGACTCCAAGAGCCCAGATCATTTAGATCTGAACTTTCCGTTTCGCGGTAAATTACAGTAAGGGGATGCAGCTCGACCAAGCCCTAGCGCTAAAAAGCCGCCGCTGCCCAAGTCAATCCAGCAGAGCTGCACTGCAGCCATCCAGGGTGTCCGCGACAAGTGAGTGTGGGGCCGAAGCTGGAAGACAGTACACATCGGCGTAAGGGGACGGATTAGCTGTAGCACCGCCACTGGCGTCGTAGGCCAGATTGATCTGGCCAGGGGGCGTTCCGCAGAGGTTCTTGCTATACAGGGCAGCAAGCATGCCACTGTCCTGCTGCGTGTATGGAAATGGTTGGGGTAAAGGTCTTGATGATGTGGTCTCCTTGTCATTATTGAGGTGGTCATGGCACAGACTCCTCATATCCGGGCACACGTGAATCTTTCCACTTTCTCTAGTCTTCGAGCGACGGGCTTGTTGATTCTAGGGTTTGACTACCTAGACTTTGTATGGTGTCGAATTTGTTATTTTTCTGGGATGCCCGATACTCCATTCCATCGTGTCCATGTTGTGCGTGTAAATCTAGGGTGTCACACCCTAGAATTTTTTGTGGTTGAACCTTGGTGTCCGTGTTGTTGTTATGTGTTTCGTTCTGTGAATATTGGTGTGATATGATTTCGGGTGGTTATTCTAGGGTGTCAGACCCTATAATTCGCACATCGGTGAATCTTAGTGCCTGTGACGTATTGTTTGTTTTCTTTATGTGACTAAACGAACCTAATCATATCCTGGTTGGTATTATCCCACTTTTCTCATAACACCACTTTTTTCTCATAAGGACAGCCGTGGAGCTCCACATCATGGGTTACATGGATAAATTCGCGCAGGGAATCTAAAGTCAAGAACTATTGAAAAAAGCATTTGGCTACCTCGTTATGTAAAGTAAAAAGAGGTCCTACCTAAGGGACGATCCGCACGAAAAATGGACTTCAATCCATCTGTATGGAGTGCAGTTTTACGATCACGTACCTAAACACACGGAGTTGAAGTTAGCCTGCAACGTGCGCGCACGAGCTGAAAGTTTTAAGTTTAAATTTGCCACTTACGTACCTCGATAAACCAGTTGTTGTCCATGCAGTCCACACAGAAGAGTTGTAGATAGTTCCACACAGAACAGCAGAAGAGGTTTGGGAGCTCCCAGATAGCGATAGCAATCTTTCGAGTTCCTGATCGGAATGTTGTGAAAAAAATTATAAGTCGAATAACGTCGATCAGTGACGATTACGACGACTCGCACAGGTTGAAGCTTGTTTAGTGTAGATGCGCTGTACGTACAAGCTGTTCAAGTACGAGATGAGAATTACTGCTTACTCGATTGCAAAGGCGAAGCATTGCGCAAATTTATTCTAATCCCTTGCAAGTAATTCACCGCGTTGCCAGCTAATATTATTTCCGGTTGGGGCCGTTGAAAAACTGGTGTAAACGTTCCCCGAGAGCGTATATAAGACTTTGCCCACATATACTATTCGGTACGTTGGAACCCACTTTACACTGTAACACATCTATGGTAGGCTAACCATATGCTTCCCTTACAGCCGTAACCGATTTGACTTTGCAGGTATTCAGAATGTATCAGAAATCCAGTATGATAGTACTGCATATGCGCAAAAAGTGTGTAGTTCGTTTTTGCCCCTGTAGTATTAATTATTTATCGCCGATGTACTCGTAATCATGTTTCGAATTTACAATGTATAAAGCTATAATCTGTCCAGAGTCTATCCAACTCAGTTACGACACAGACTGAAGAAACGATAAACTGAAAATACATTTACAACCAGTACTGTGACCAATCGTTTTTTCATGGGAATGCTTCCGACAGCATTATGTGTGTATAGCTATGCTGCCGATCACTTACGGGATCCGATAACCGTTTAGGTGCACCCACTGCGTCTTTGAGCCCATTGCTGGCATAATGTACCATTAGAGCAGAAGGCTTTCGTGCTATTGTTTGCTCATTATAGCCGAGTGGCTTATGTCCGTTGCATCGCCATTTCGTGTACGCACCTTGCCGACAGTGTCCATCCACGGATTCTCCATTACAATCGTTTCCACTTGGCTGTCACATACAGCCTCAAACACTCTATCAAAGCCACAGTTCTTCCGGCCTTTTTTGATACGGATCTGTTGATGGCGGTTGCAGTTGTCTAAGGGAGCTAAAAGGCGTCCAGCCCAGCTTGTTCTCAGTTTGCTGGCCGCTCTGTGCATATCGAACCAGACATCCGTCGAGGCGCCATCCTGTAGCCTGCATAAATAGGGTGGTAAGGGGATGATATTGCTAGATAATGGCGGATTCATAGTCGGAATAATGACACTTGTAAATCAACAATGATCACATTGATATCATTTGGTTTTGTCGGTATTTATTCATTGCATATAATTATACCGGCTTTAAGGACATCAGTTTGTACTCGGTTCATGACCTAGACAAGTACAGTTGCTACGCGCTGGATTATTATTTCTCCTGTACGTGTCAGTGCATGATCCTGCCCCATGTATATGTGTGAAACCCGGCCATATTTGGTGAACCATAAGTCTCTTCCTGTCGCCTACTTCTTATTCGGAGTCGGTATGTTTTTCTGACACTGGTTTGCTACAACAAGACCAAACAACATTTTGTCGTTTCAGACAAATGTGATGACCACAGCCCTGGTGGCCCGGCGGTTCCGTTGGCCGGTTATACACATGTTTGTTAGTGGTGGCCTGTGTGTTCCGTACCTAGATTGTGGTTACTAACCACAATGTTCAGCACCGTCTTCCCATTGTTCTGCTTTTTGTTTAGTATTGTAGTCTTTCCTGTTTGTATATGTCAGTTTATACTACGATGAACAGTGGTGTTCCCTGATTGCATGTAATCTAATCAACGATAACGTACATCTTCTTCAGGCAAACAGTACACCGATCAACAACCAGCAAATATAACTAGGAAAGTTCACTCGCTGACTGCGGGAACTGAATGACCGAAGCGAAGGAAGTCCGTACACATGCGACATATGTTAAAGCAAATTAAAACATTTTCATGGACTTACTTAGCCCACTATGCAGCCCGGTACCAGAAGAAATGCGAATTTAGAATATTTAAACGTATTATTTATTTGTATTTTAGTGTTATATTTTTATTTAATATTATTTATTCGTTATCATACTTCTTTAATCATATTTATTAAGTCAAACTCAGGCTTGCGCAAAAATTAATAAATAAATAGTATAAATAAATAAAAAATAATAAAAATAAATATTGTTAATAATAAATAAAAAAAATAATAATAAATAATAATAATAATAAATAATTACAGCATAATAAAGAAATAAATAATAATAATAAAAAATAATGACCGACCGACCGACAGAATGACAGACAGACATTAAAATCCATTTGAGTTGAATATAGAGGACCTTCGCGTCGCTTCGGTGATAAACAGCAAGCTCAGAACGCGAACACAGAAGTAATATCATATGAAAAAGCAATACTTATCTGTACACTGACTAGCATAAACAAACGAAAGTATATAAAGGACTATAACGAACCTACAAACGTAAAGGCCAACTAACAAACAATACATTCACACGCACCATCACAGTTTGACCTGCGGAAACAGCTCCTGAATGTACGATGTAACCTGGCTCCGGTACAAAAAGGAGAAACGAATCCCGTTATCCGCAGTTATGGAGTAATGCTCCGTATCGACCACGGCCAAGCGCTGGAAGTCCACGGTTTGGACTGGCTTATTCGGGACAGGGTGATAAAGCGTTACTCCGGCTCTGTACTGCCCATAGTCGACGACGAGTACTCGCGTGTCCGTCGGGCTGTCGGCCACTACTTTACCCTTCACTCTGAACACAGGTAAGCAGCTACGTTCGATTTCTGTACGCAGAATCCCACAGCATCACACATTGTAATGCAGAAGACAGCATAATCAGCATTCGGGCGGTTTCTTGACCATACCGGGAATGCTCAATCACACCGGGAATGGACACCTTTACAGGGACATTATTTACCAACAGTCCAATGTAACCACCGCGTTGCGAGGACACGGACGTGAAGACTTGCTCTTTCGTCATATTAGCAGCTTCCGCGATAGTCCTCGGGACCTGCCAAGAACAGCGACAAAGAAGGTAAGTTTTCGGACCGGGAATCGCCAACGCGGCTGAATTGCATGCCGCCAATCGTGCATACCCCTTTGTACTGCGTCGGGTCGGGTTCATCCTCCTCGCCATCATCCCCGTCGCCGTCCCCAGCTGTTTTATCTCCTGCACCAACGTCGCCAGACCCGCCAGGTGCCTGCTTATCCGATTGGGTTTCTGCACCCTGGCCAGATCCAGTAGGAGGGCCGCCACCACCAGAGAACGATCCAGTGGCCTGGCTGGTTCCCGTGTTCTCAACGGGGTCCGGCTTCTTCTTGGCCGTTTGCCGCGTCCCCGCTTCCGGGCCTTCTGCTGTCTCACCGCCGGCAGGTTGTACTGGGCCATGAAGGCCGTGTATAGTGGATGCTGCAAAGGAAAAAAGTTACATGTCGGCGTTGGAGTGACATGAGTCAGGCTATTCAGCCTACGCACAGTCTACGTACCTCCCCGGCAGGGATCTCCTAGCCCTTTTCATTCAGCACATACTGAATGACCGGTGTCGCCAGGGCATCATTAATCATGCTGGTGGCGGGACTGTCACGATGCGTCGCGCAGCCGTCACCGATGCCGACCCACATAAAAGCGAATACGCTAATCCCGTGCTGGACATGCTGATCCAGCTCACGGGGACTCATGCATGGGCTTCGTAAGTGCTCGGATATAATTACGTCCATTTATGCAATCACATGGTATAACACCATCTAGCAAATAATAATGCGACTCTCCGTACATAGCTCGACTGTGCAAAAGGACAATTCAAGTTAGCAGCCGATTATCCGGAATTTTTGGACCGCACCCGTTTAGATTCGGCAGTGCATGTCGACGCCATCTCCATCGGCTATGTCTGTAACGTTGGCACGGCAGCAGCAGAAAAGGCCAACCCGGACGCCAAACAAAACGTGCCGTCGCGATCCTTCTTCCGCACATTGGAAGCCGACCAGCTGCGCAATGCCAAAATGGATGATAAATATATCATAAGCGGAACAATGTACATGCTCGTGCATCGACAAGCGGGAGAAATCCCCGGTCAGCAGGCAATGGATGTACAGTCACATTTTATCTGCAAATCATAACAAAGGTTATGTATTATAGCACCGCCATCGCCTGACGCCAGCGATCCAGTACCGGCCAATGCTGTAGCGGATGTAACGGACTATGGCGCACTTATTTGCGGCTGGAAGGAATGGAACGATGAGACAATGTCAGGTGAGACAAATACAGCTGGTGTGCACACAAATGCATGTCAGATTAACACCGACTAACCGGTTATTAGGTATCGCGCCAAAACCAAGCATCCCCACCATGGCAGGACCGCCACGCTTCCCTCCTCCCATGCAGTCTTCCCCATTCCCAGCTCCCCCTGTCCGGATGGGCAACCAGCAGATGGGCAGCGTCCGTGCTCCCGTGAATGAGTCACGCATCCCCACAGTTTCGCAACTAGTGGTCGCTCCTCTTATCAGCTCATTCGATGCCGTCCCGCATCCCCCGTCTCCCGGACCAGTTACGCAGGCAGTCGCTCGTTTCTCACCAACAGGCACCACTGGACAACCAGCATATGGCCCTCTTCCAACCTCCCCGTCAGCCGGCCCGCTTCTCACGTCAGCCACAAGCTCTGAACCAAATGTCGGCCCGAAACGTGGCTCCATCGGCCATCCCGAACGTCGCAGTACCAAGTGGGTCGGGAGGTCATCAACGGCCAATCGTTGCGGCTTCGCCTGGCAAGCGTATCGGAGATTCGGAGTCGTCCAAGATGCCGGGTTGCACAAACGACAGCGCAAGTAAAGTCCCCGCTTGCGAATGGTCGTATCGTCAATGACGGATTTTGGCTTGTTTGTTGTGCATCTCCAGTCGGGCAGGTCATCTATCCGATACTATGCAAACTGGAGTGCAGCGTTACTGTTTGCGGCATTATGATTACACGCCGTGTTTGTTTGTGATAAAATGCGGAGTGGTCTGTACAGTAATTTTCGACCATATCTGCACCTTGGTTCTCTTTATCCTAGATAGATAGATAGAACGTAACATGTTGTTATTTGATGGTGTATAAATGCCGGTAATAGAATGAGTATTTGAACCTATTAAATCCCATGGTTATCAGCAAATGCTCGGAGGTGCAGGCAATTCACCACAACTGGCACAACAAGTAATATGTTCAGATTATAAAACTCTACTGACACGAATACATATTAGTGCTGAACACTAAATGACTACGGCACTTCATAATCATAGTTTAATTTGTGTAAAGAAACCGATATCATTCAAGAGATCTGTCTATAAAATATATTCAAAGTATATACGATATTTAAAGTTTATACACAAATATGGGAACACTTCACACGTTCTAGGGTTTCACACCCTAGAACCACAGCCACCATGAACCGTGGTCCGATTGACCGGGTATCACGAGTCCACTTTATAGGTGCGCGGCCGGAGACTCAGGGGTATTCTGGGCGCTGGTGCAGAGTCGTTAACTCAACAACATCCGCTCCAGCTGGCGCCGGAAACGCCGATCCATAGCAATAACCATCACCGGAATCCAAACAGCCGAACTGACAGCCAACAAGTGCCCCGTGAAAAAGAAAAAGAGAAACCCGTCCGACTCGGCCGATGGAGGGGCGGCTTGCGGAAAGTGGGCACCCAGCAGATCCGGAACGGTCAGAGGTAGCCAGCAGAGGGCGAAGATGACAGCCATACCCATTATCATCTCCTGCGAGCCAAAGAGCATTAACTTTTATTTAGCCACCTATGTAAGTAACCCAAACTGGGCTAGCCATGCACCCAACTTACGGTACGGCGACGCTCATTTTCCTGCAAGCTGGAACCTTCACTAGAGCCAGCACCTCTGCACGGTACCGAATTAATCAGCCGTGCTTGGGTTACCGGATCATGGAGCTTCCACCAGACGGCCATATTGGATTCAAGACATATCAACAATGGTATGATGTTCTGTACAACCATCGATAACAAGCCGACTGTTCGTCGTCCTCTGACTGACCAGTCGTCCACACAGCGCACCGGCATACCCTGCTCCTGTACCGTCCGATTCACATACAGACCATAGGGAATGGCCGAACAGTAGGCGAACACCCAGATAACGACACACAAACGAAAAACGTGCTTGGCGGTCAGTCTGGGCGCTCCAGGACAGCAGATGGCGAAGAAACGCTCCAGAGTGATGGAGGTGATGGTCAATACCGCCACAGACAACAGAGTAGCCGTCTCAACGGCGGGAAAAAAATGACACAGCCACGGGCCAAAATACCAGCCGTGCGTAACGTAAGCGTTAATTGGAACGAGAGGCCCGGTGATCATGCACATGACAACGTAGTTGGTGGCCAGGCCGCACAGGAAACAGTTAGTGGCGGTTGGCAAATGGTTTCGTCGACGACCCCAAGCCACAGTCGCAATCAGCAGCAGGTTGGCCACACAACCTGCTAGAAACACGATAGAGTGCAGAGCGGCGACGGCAACGCAGAAGGTAGTGGAATACGGTGATCATGCAGGATCCTCTTAGATCCTCTTGGTATCCGTAGTCATGAACTGACCGGTAGTCTTGTTAACGTCTTTGAACTGAGGACTCGACTAAGATTGTCGTGTTGTGGTATGTACCTACCCGGAGAATGTGGTAGGTACCTACCCGGAGAATGTAAGCTATGCCTCCACGATATTGCGTGTGGTGAAGACCCCGGTAGGTAACTACCCGTAA
>JAQGAU010004386.1:0-11695 GCA_034698045.1 Paramacrobiotus richtersi | reverse complement strand
ACAATCCTTCCCCTACCGAGTCTCTGATCGCGAATCTCCAGTTTCACCTCACTTTCTCCCTTGTTGATCACCACCACGGTGACCCCGCCGTCGGGGCGTTGAGCCGCTACCGCCATGACCTTTTGCCCCAGATTCAGGCCGGATAACGACGAAGCAAGGACGGTGGAGTTGGGGGTGAGGAATTTGCTGAAGTGTCCCAGGGAGTAGAACATGGGTTGTTTGTAGAACTCGTCGGCGGTATGGTTGACAATCATCGGGGAGTCGACAAAGTTATTGGCCCAGTTGGGACCGCCTTGCAGGTCAAGTGCAATGTTCCAGTCTGTCCAGCCGCTTACCCAGTTTTGCAGGTTCTGCGCATAGCGACAAGAGATTACAGATCGTAACTGAGTTCTAATGATGTATGTACGTGTAACGTACATATATATTGCGCACACTATGCGAAGTTTTCGTTTTTACCTACATCACATGTTTTAGCATACACAGTATATCGTTAATTTTGTTCAAATACACTCGCTTCATACCTCGATAATATCCGTCGCATAGCTCTCCGCCCGTCCCCAGTCCCCCAGGATCACATTCTTCTGCCCCGGCAAATGCAAACTACCCGCACAGGCCTCCGTACTCAAAATAAACTTATCCGGATGTCGGTCGTGTGTCTTACTCAACACGGACGCCGGAACCACCGGGTCGAAGTACCAGTGTACTGCGATTCCGTCAACGTAGTCTGCGGCCGCCGACTTGACCTTTCGGTTATTCCGCGACTTGGACAGGACGGTATCGGCCCACCCAGGGAGCAGGAAGCGCTGGTCATCCATGATCATCAATTTGACGCGTCGCAGTCCGGCGGCGGTGAGCGCTGGACCGAGGTCTTGGGCGATAAAGTCCCGTTGGGTGGCGGGTGTGAAACCGAGGGAGTTGAAGGGGAATTTCGGGACGAGACCATCGGTGGGTTCGTTCTGTGCGGTAACTGCCCAGATTGGCACCTATAACGCGCAAGATATTGGTTCAACGTAGATAAATAAAACAGTGATTTGATGAATTTATTTGTTATGGTGAACCGGGGGCTTTATTACATTACAAGGTTATACTGGACAGCAACTCACACTTTGGGCTTCGTATGCTTGAATGAATTTGACGAAATACTGCGCCCATGCTTTGTAATATTCGCCGCCGGGTTGACCTTGTAATGTGCCGGACGATGAAGCGTTCCCATTGGTTTTCATCCAACCGGGGGCGGACCTGTCGGAATTCACGGTTTTGGAAAAAGAAACAATGGTCTAAATAATATGGTTTCTTTAATAATACTGCAGTTATTTTGATTGGGCAATTTGTCAAGTAATCGAAAAACAATTTACACCGAAAATGCACGGTATTACCAGGGACTCGCAAATATCCGAATGGGCCTCCCCGCCATCTTCTGCGCCCGCTGAATCAGCGGGATCTTCATTTTAACATCCTCTTCGGCCAACGCAAACTGCTGCAGATGGATATCATTATCCACGTCGTCGTATGTGTAAACACGGGTGGAAAAGTCACATCCCGCCATATTGACACGACCAACAGAGTACTCGATGCCGTTGGGACCGAAGTAGCTGGATAAAAGATTATCTTGAGCGGCAGCGGAGAGCTGAAGAATGTTGACGCCGGCGGCATCAGTGAAGGCCCCTCCGAATCCCAACACATTCTGTCGGGTGGAGTTCTCGATGGTCAGGGTTAGGGAGACGCCTGCGATGGGGTGGTGGCTTTTGCTGAAGCTTCCCTCGGTTTTGTTCAACCTGGGAAATAAAGAAAATGTGACAAAAAGCTCTTTCCACAGCAACGTGGGCTGCCCCACTTGAACGACGCTTCGCCTCTCTAGGATCGCTAGCTTTGTAAGTACATACTGAATACTTTGGCGCGGTCTGGACTGTGGAATTGAATTGTGGAACCTTATGTTTATTGCGTTAAACAATATTTTCAATAAAGATTGTTTTAATCAGGCAACTGAAACTGGAATCGACGATAAGATTATGAGAAAACTTGTTTACAGATCCGTAAAACTGAATCTTATGTATCGGGGCGACAGACCCCTGATATATGGGTACGTCACCCCGAGCAACCGCGGTTTTTCCTGCTCGATGTCGTAATTTTACTTTGTAATAAAGTAATTTGTTTGTTTGTTTTTGGAGTTGCGAGTTGTTTCGGGATGCTTTCAGTCCAGATCGCTACTGCGGATTGTAAATAAAGTTTTTTCGAATTATCTCGATAAAGTTTCTGCAGTAATTTCATTTTAATCGTTTTCTGTGCTGAACGCGCGGACTGCATGTTGGTTCTTGGAGATCCAGCTGATCTACACTGTCGTGGTTCGCTATCGGTCTTCTGCAAAATTCCCATTTTTTTCTTTGCATTTTCCGGATGTTCCTTGTCAGAATATTATATTTTGATTATCCATCGAATAACGGATCAAAAAACAGGTAAGAGAGGCTCTGTGCGAGTATTTTAGCTGCATTTCGTATTAAAATTTGATTTATTTGATTTTTTTTGATATTCTGTTCGAAATTATTTTTATTATTTTTATTTTAATTTTTTGTGGTACCTTTGTCCATCGAGAGTCGAGCGGTAGATATAGTACGAATTATTCGCTGCACTGGTCGGAGTAATCGGAGGCAGGGAATCACAGTAGGTTGCATTGCAGACGCAGACGATAGAGTCGCCTTCCAGCTTCTTAGCGGCGCATGGTTGAGCCGAATTCTTGTGACGAGCTGTAAGATAATCAACCCGATTTAGGTGGATTATTATACATTTCCTTGACATCGTTATTGTTATCCATTTCCGTGAGTTTTGTACGCTTTGATATTAGGTTTCGTACAAGGAATTCTCAATTTAATTATTAATTTTTTTCATTTTTGTGAAACTTCTATTTTTCGATATTTCGAATCTGGGAAATTTTATAATCCAGGCTGATAGCATATTTTATTTCAATAGAGTATTTGCGGTCTATTCTTCTGGGGATTATTGAGTATTGACAGCTCGACTTTTATTTTCATACTTCGATTTTTAAAATGGACACGCACATTTTCTGACCGTTTCTCTACCGCATATCAAAATACAGTAAAATAACATGTAACCGAAAAAATAATCACTAATTTTTGTGTTTTGTATTTGCAAGTTGTCGGATACCGTTGGCCAAACTCCCGCGGAATAAACCATTGTACTACAGTTTTTACATGCAGGAGTCCTGCAGCAGGACTAACGTTACACGAGAAATACGACAAACAGGCTAAAGCAGAACAAAATTATTTCTTAAAATCGCTCAGACGGCGATGTTGCTTTCGAGTTACGGCATTCGCTTGAAATGTTCAATTAGTAAACTAACGGTTAATTTCATCAGAACAGCTCCTTTTGTAGAGAGGTTCGTTTTTTTCTGTGACTGAGCGATTTTCAACGTTTAACGTACCTGACACCGATCCAACAACAAGACAGACAAAAATCCACAACAATGCCCATCGAGTGGCACTGCGGCAGCTTTCGCTTGAAAACAGATTCATTTTTTTACAAAGAAAAATGTTTTTGAATGGTCCTGCATGGACCCAAATGCCTGAGTTGCAGGGAGTTAATTTGGCCAGCCGATCGAGGAATATTATTTCTTACTGGTTTGACAAGACAGTGCAAAGTTCAAAGATTAAGTGAAAAAAGCTGAATTCATGGCTGTAATCAATGAGCGATAAATTGTGTACAAGCTGTGGATAATCAGCAAAAATAACACCTGCTGGGCGATTAGAAATATTTGATAAGGAATGACGAGCGATAATAAGAGCCGGCAGCTATTTTTTTCTTTTTTTTTGCTGAATTTATAATGACTTTTCGTCGGTGTGGTTTCTGTGGTATTTTTTTGTTGAATCATAATATAATATTTTTGAACGCATGTTTTAAACTAAATGAATGTTAATTTATTTATAAGCTAACAAATAACTCTAATATGAAAATAATCTTAAACAAGGTTGAAAATTCCCATGAATTTTTTTGCGGTCGAATAACTTGCGTCTAATTATTCATTAAAATATTTTTCCGGTATGAATAGCACTTGCCTTTTGTATTTCAAAATGTGTTGTTGAACGTGGATGCTTTGGGCGTTGGTGAACTAATTTAGGATAAAGATAATGATAAATATAAAGGTAAAGATAAAGGTAAAGATAAGGATAAATAATTTGGATAAACAACAATAACAATAATTAGAATAAATTATAATAATAATAATAATTAGGATAAATAATAATAATAATTAGGATAAATAATAATAATAATAATTAGTATAAATAATAATAATAATAATTAGAATACATAAATTTAATAATAATTAAGATAAAGATAGGGATCGCGGATGTGTATCTGTATTTCATTTTGCGTTTGTAAAAATTGGGCTTTTCATGTGACATTTTTGATCCTTTGTCGCTTTGATATGTAGCTGTAAATACTGTATTTAGGAGGGCTTGAGTATTACAAAATGAAAAGGTACGAAAGCAGATGTTTTATGATTTTACTCAGAAAAACCGAATGAAATTCAGCGTCATACTCTGCAGGTAGACCGATCGTCCGACGGTGCCCCAGACGGAAATGGACCATCTTCCCTTGCGCTTTCTTCACATTCAGAAACGGTTGCGTAAGTTGACCAACTTATAGTTGGAGGTATATGATGTGGAATATCGTAGTGTAGTGGGATGCATTGTAAGCCAGCGTATAAAATGTGTTCTTCAGGGAATTAAAAATGCAGGTAAAATGTGTGAAGATTAGTTTTTCCACAATGCGACGGTCAGGAATCATCTTACCATAAATATACTAAAAATGTAAATTTTTTTCTTGTGTGGTTTATCTTCTGTGGGAACTGGTAATAGTCAGTAGGCAAATATGGTACAGCGTAGTGCACTGGTTCCGTTTATCGACAAAGTCCCAGCTATGAGAGAAGCCAACATAGCATATTGGTTTCCTTGCTCGAGAAGCTGCACGAGTTGATTTCGAACAGGTTTTCATAACGAACTACGCTTTTTTATGGTTTACGGTGGGTTGGAGCTTTATTTATATTTTATTTATTTATTTATTTTAAAAACGAGTAAATATTTTGTATTTATTTATTTTAAAACGAGTAAATATTTTTGGAAACGAGTACGGTTACTATTTTTTTCACTGCAATGTCTCGCAACGCTATAGAGGAAATATGGAGTTTCATAGTGCTGTGGCTTGTCATTTTGTCCAGTACGAACCGTCAAACCGTGCGTTAATTGAGGCTGATATCTAATAAAAACACTAAGCTTCATCAAAATATTGAACTCTGTTTAAAATTATGAGGCGGTGTTGTCTTTCGTGGTTTTCTAAATTTTCTTGCAGGTTGTCAGGTTTGGGTAATTTTTCGTTGGATTTATTAAATTTTAACAGCAAAAGTTTATTTGACTAGCGAAGCCACCGTTAAATATTATGATTGTTAATGAAAGTATTGAAACTTTGAAAATGAATCCTAACATAAAGAGAAGAACATATAATATATTCTTTGGAAAATAGTCTGAAGAAACGTTTAATTATTAATACCACTAAAATTATTTCAATCGTTTTACGCCGAACACCGGTAGGAACATGAAAATATTCTTAATATCATACGTATCATTAAAACTAAAATTATCATAACCATTTTAAATCACGTCCACATTTTTTCGCTCTACAGAACTGATCAGCTGGTTATGTAAATGCCGTCCTATCAGCACCACCCCACCCAACCCCCTCCCAACCTACACCAAATCCAAAATCAAAGCCCTCTCCGCCACGGACAATGTGACGGAGGAGAAAACCCGGAATATCGGGATTCTGGCCCACATTGACGCCGGGAAGACCACGACGACGGAGCGGATGCTCTTCGCGTCGGGCTTGACACGGCACGTGGGAAACGTGGATTCGGGGGATACGGTGATGGATTATCTGCCCCAGGAGCGCGAACGAGGGATCACGATAAACTCGGCTACCATCACGTTCCCGTGGAATGGGTACAGGATTAATCTGATCGATACGCCCGGACATGTGGATTTTACAGTAAGAATGACAACTGTCGTTTCTGTGTGCGTTCTAGTCGATGATTTTTGCAGTTTTTTGGGATGGCCTTTTTTTATTTTTATTATTTTGGTGAATTTTTACTTTTTCATTTTTTTATAATTTTTTTGCGATAGTTTTATTTTTTCAAATTTTGAATTGTGGAATTTTATATATTTTTGTATTAATTGTTTTCGATATTATTTTCTGTGATGATTTTATTTTGAATGTGAATTATTTTTCATTCAATTTTTTAGACTATATCCCGCTGGTTGTATCACTTGTAACTTCTGTTGAATGGATATCCATTTTTTTGCTTTTTTAACCGAGTTTTTGAATGAGTTTTTGAGAGATTGTATGTTGAACAGGAAATTCATTTTTTACGAGACTGTGTGTGTGCAGAATGAGTCGCACAATTGTTACAGTATTGCGGTCATTTAAAACAATGATTTTTAGAAGCTGTTGCAATTTTTTTTTATTAGAATCATCTTCAGTAACTGGTTGTTCTTTGGCTTTTAAGTTTCGGTGTCTGGCTGGCTTTTAAGTTTCGGTGTCTGGCTGGAGTTTTTGTAGCATCAGGTTTTGTGAAGCTGTGAATTTGTTAGTGTAGCATCGTAGTGTAGTGGCGCAGTGCTCGGTTAGTGAGAGGCGTAACGTGAGTGAGTAACGTTTGAAGTGCTAACAGTCCCATTGCCAAAAACTTTCGGATAATCATAGATAGCTTTTTTTCATTGTATCCCTTTATAACGCGACTAATTACTAAAATTTTTTGACGCATTTTTAATATCAGAAATCTGGCTCGTTTTATACTGTCTTCAAGAAACTATTAAAGACCAAGGTAATTTGATTAAAAAATTGTCTTTTTGCCTCCCTGTCGATTATTCAGGTTCATCTTAGATTTCATCGGCTGAAAAATATGCAAAATAAGGGAAAAAACATCGAGTAGTCTTGTTTGTATTATGCATTCCATCTTCAGTTGTTTTAGATTGTATTATATTTTTATTTAGATTCTTATTTTTTTCGTATGATCGAGACTTTTCCTTACATATTTCTGACACAATTTGTCCCACCATAGGTGGAGGTGGAACGGACCTTATTAGCCCTGGACGGTGTTGTAATCATCCTGGACGCCTCCAAAGGGGTCCAGGCGCAGACACTAACCGTCTGGCGTCAAGCCGTCCGTTTTGGGCTACCGTCCATCATCTACCTGAATAAAATGGACAAACCCGGCGCCAGTGTCCCACGCTGTATCCTGCAGCTGGAGAAGAAGCTGGGATTGAAACCTCTACCGCTACAGGTGCCTTTTGGGGATGGGAAGAGTTTTTCCGGGGCGTTGGATGTGCTTGACATGGAAAAGAACCAGCATCTGGATGATGTGTAAGAATGACGATATTTACCGGTTTTGCACAATCTGTTATTGAATAAGTTTTTATCCATCATTCATCTCGACATTTTTGTCACATTATATAGTTTATTTGTATAATATTTAATTTTTCCTAAAATAATATTCGGTGTTTTATTAGCAATTTTCCTGTCTTTATTCGAATGTTTTCAGTTTATTTACTGTTTTCTAGACAAATTTTTTTGACATTGTACTGTTACTCAGATGTTTAATATGTTTATTTTGATCATCGAAATAAACCATCAAAGTCTGATGTGAAAGTGGTATTTTTCGATTATTTTCATTACCGGCTCATTTGAATAATTTTTGGCATATTTTGTTAGTTTTGCGCCACTGCTTCTCTTACAGTTAGTTATTTTCATCGATATTGTAAAATGTTATACTGTAATAAAACCAGTTCTGAAGCGCAAACGGGTCATTTCCAATTGTATACAATTGCAGTAGATTCGTAGTGCAGTGGCTAAAATATTATTACATTTTCTTTGTTTATCAAAAATGCTAACAACAACCGCGTTAGAGTGCAAATCAGTAACTTGTTTTTAATACGGCTCTTAATATGTCGAAGGTAAATTTTTTTAAAAAATGTTAAAATATTGTCTTGAAATGCGAATATTAAAAAATAAATAAAAAATAAAGAAATGGAATTTTTTCTATAGAACTGAATTGAAAAAGGCCCGCCAGTCGATTCTCGAGCGTTTATCAGATGTGGACGATGATTTTGCCGATTTATACCTAAACAGTAAAGAGAGCCTCGACCGTGCCACCATCGAATCGGAGATCCGGGAAGCGTGCCTGAAGCGGCAGTTATCGCCTTTGTTGGTTGGCTCGTCGTTGAAAAACGTCGGTGTACCGGCGCTGTTGGATGCGGTGGTGAAATTTCTCCCCAATCCACTGGAACTGCACAAACCGGTGATCAGTGAGCGGTTGGCCAATTCGACGGGGTTTTACGGGCTGGCGTTCAAGAATGTCCATGATAAACAGAAAGGTACGGTTTTGGTCCAGGATGAGTGTCTGTATGATTTGTTTGTGGATTTATTTTCGATTTGTTTTTTATACATTTTATAATTCATTTATAAATAGTAAAGAAATTATGCGAAATACTTTTATTAATATCTTCGTACTTTTCTTTGTATTTGGGAATTTTGTATTAAATAATTGCTATTTTTTGATATATTTTTTGCACATTTATAAATAGTAACTAAATAATACAAAATAATTTAGGCTTACGTATTCATATTTTTCCTCGTATTTTGTTCAATAATTGCTATTTTTTATATGTTTTTTTTGTTCGTTCGTAATTAGCAACTAAATAAAATAAAAGAATTGATCTTTATATGTTTATATTTTTCTTTGTCTTCGGAATTGTGTGTCGAATAATTCGATAATGAAGTCGTGTTTTCGTGGGAAGCCCCGCTCATTCGGACAATCATGTGAGAATATAGAGTTTTGTAGTGTAGTGGCTGCATCATCGCGAAGGCGTGTGATGATACGAGAAAACAGTTCTAACTTCTAACTGGTAGGCCGGCGTACGAGTACCGTGTTTCGAAACTGCATTCTTTTTTTTGCGCAAGACATATATATCCAAGTGTTTTGATTGTAGGACAGCGGCAGTCTTGTGTTTAATATTTTGTTTGGAAAAACCGAATTGTTAAGATTTTTCTCGCATCCTCTATGGCGGTTTTCCTGGTGTGTTTGCATCAGAAATTCGGATGTGCGTGCTGCTGATATCGAAGGCGTAGTGTTGTGGCCGTGAATGTGTGCTATGGCCCTCGTTCATTATAAACATGGCAAAACTAGCAAATGCTTTTCATATTTTTTCTTTTCACTCCTTTTTTGAGCTTCTGAGTGATATTCCGTTACAATCATTCGGCAATTTGGAATAAATATATAGTTTTAATTTTAAATGCCGAAAGAGTCCTAGTTTGAAAGCTGCTCATGGAGAAAACAGAAATATGAAAATTCATGGAGAAAAAATCATGACAATACTTGGCGAGTGCTTGTTGCACTATGCCGTGAAAAGAATGCGAAATCTAGTTGAATTAGCATTGTTCATCGTCCGAGTAGTCCGACTGCATGTTGATACAGACTTCGGTGCCCATGTCGATGTGCACTTCTCCTTTGTCCACCAGCCAGGCCCAGCGTTCGGGCTCGGCGGCCGTCGGTGTTGATGAAGGAATGTGCTTTTCGGCTTCGACGACTTCTTCCCGCAGTTCACTCCCGTCCTCTTCTACGTTGTCCGTTTCTGCACATGAAAATATCCGTAATATTCCATTTTTGTTTGCACGTTTTTACATAATTTTGTTCTTGTGAAAATTCTGCGTATTTCATTTTTGCGAAATTTGTTCTGTGTTTAAATTTGGTGTATGAGTAGAGTTATAAGGTATTGGTCAGTCAAGGGAAAAGTTTATCATTCGTATAGCCGTGGTGTGATATAACACACCACGGTATAGCGTAGAACAGTGGCTGTGTGGCCGCAAATGCAATGAACGCAGTGATCGGGGATTTTATAAAAGTTTTCTAAACCATCCTTTTTACAGCTGGAGGATGTTTATACTGAACAGGAGTAATCAATCAATAAGCTGCAGGTTTTCTTTATTTTTAAAAATTTTAATTCGTTATGAAAAATTAGCACAAATGCTTTGTTAATCTTAATTATTCTGGTAATTATAATATAAAATCCACGAATCACGGTCTCACTCACTCACCGGTTTGAACATGTGTGGATGAGATACTGCCCTCGCGGCGCACCGCACAGTCCACTAAATACTGGACCACATTGCCGATCTGTGTGGCGTACTTCCCGTAACCGACGGCTTCGCAGGAAAACTGAATAAAACCGAATTCTAACACGGTCTTTTGTCGGGCCGGTCCCAGGGGAAGAATGAAGACACGGTCCTTGTCCACGGGGAGTTGTCCTTGCGACAGAAACTCGGCCAGTGAACAGGCGGACACCCGTTTGGCGTATTCGACGCCGTCGCCGCCCGCATGCATTACTGAAAATACTTCATGATTTTAACAAAAAATAATAGAAAAGTTTCTGATGTTTAAAATATATTTTGCATCTAATAAATTTGAAATACCTATATTATATTTCAATCGTAAATTAGTTTATTTTATTTATAAAAGATTATGTAAAAATGTATATTAAAATAAAATAAAATTATATGAGAAATTTTTGTCTTGTTTTATACTGGTTTCAAACCTTGATAAACCCGCAAAAGACGTAGAAAAGCAACGAATCCCTCATCAACGCCGATCCACATTTCGTATTTGGGAAACTTTCTATCGGGATGTTCATGGCAGAAGATTCTGCTCTACAAGTATTTGTTTAATTGGTTTTTTTTGTTAGTTGGAATGTATTATACCTGCACTGTGTGAAAGATCTGAATACAGATCATTTTTTCTCGTCGATATCCGAGAATGCATAAATACGGATTAACGTAGCCCAGGGTTTTGCGAGCGGCGTCCGGAGCGGCTGCGATGACCATTTCCTAGTGTTTAGAGAATTTCTTACCAGCAGACAGATAAAAGCTAGTCAAAAACGTGAAAAATACTAATTGTGAAATTCGTTGTCAGCAGCCTTGGGATTTTTTTTCTGTATTTTATTACATTGTCAACGACAACTAGCCATTTTGTCTTGCCAACTAGCGGAGAAGGTATTTCTCCGCTATGAAAATGTTGAAATATGGAAAGGAAATAAATTATGCGAATAAGAACAAATTTCAACAGTACCGACGAACGGAGTATACGGTGAATTCGTAGAACACTGGCTGTCACTGGGCAATAACCTGGTTAATGCTTCGGGATAGTCATCAAAAAGTCAAGCGAACCATTCTCTGAACAAAAACAAACTGTTCAAAAAAGTTGTCCAGTTTTTGGAGCTTTCGAAATTTATGTTACTGTATTTTTAAACGAAGTTAATTTAGATTTATGTTCATTTTTAGTAAATATAATATTATTTTTAAACGAAGTTAATTTAGATTTATGTTCATTTTTAGTAAATATAATATTATTTTTAAACGAAGTTAATTTAGATTTGTGATAATTTTTAGGAATTGTAGCAATATTTCGCTGACTGTTACGGCTGATAGTAGTATTTTTGCTAATAATTATGTTAAGATTTTTCGATATTTGTTTTACCTCGAATAGACTATCCGGTTGGATGTAATCGGTCCCATTGGCCCGACACACCAGCGGATTATACAGCAGTTTACTATTAACCCTCCCGATCATATCGCTGAC
>JAQGAU010004385.1:0-11697 GCA_034698045.1 Paramacrobiotus richtersi | reverse complement strand
CAGTCAAGTTTACTTTGATTTGAATCTTGGTAACACTTTGATTGTGTTTGGTTTTGATACTGGTTCTGGATAGAATCAGTAATGCGATGATATTCGCATCTGGAACTGGTTTGTTCCTTATAAAAATTGGGAACAGGAAAGTTCACTTTCGATTATGGACTGATCATTGTAATCCGAGCTTGTTTGAGCTCTTGATATCTGGCAATGTGTACAATTTGCCTGTTTGAATTATTCTCCAAGCAAAGTGGCTGAATTTGCTTGCGAATTTGGATGATGATCAGTGGTTACCTTTGCAAATGGTATTTTGATTGGTTTTATGAATGATGCCTGGATTATGGCACTTTTGAATTTGGATTTGGCGAGGATGGAAGATGACGACTAACAGAGACGACGGCAGACAGAGGAAAAGACAACAGCAAGACAACAGCAGGAAGGACGAAGATGATGACAGTTTTGGGGACACGGGAGGAAGTTTGAGATGTACGACGGATGTGGATGGATGTGAACGATTGTGGACGATTGTGGACGACCGGACTGGATACGATGGATGGATTCGAATGGAAGGAAGGATGGAACCCGACCAGATAAGCCCTAGTTTTCTCTTCCTTTCTTGTTTTTTGTTCTACGAGGACGTAGAGGTTTGGTTGCGGGGGTGACGCGATACCCGTATTTTGTACGTTTGTAAAGTACTTTCGGTCATGTACTTTTTCATTACACCAGTCTTGTTGCATAGACTTGTCCCATGTTTTACTGCTCATACGATACAGATCTCTGTTCTGCTGTTTCCCTGTTTGTCAGCTTGATTGATGCTGCGGTTAGCCTATAAAATGATCGCGCCTGTGTTTTGGCCGATGAGTCTTGAGTCAGATCAGATGAATGATCGTGATTAAAAGTACGGGAAAGCTTTGATCGCCTTCGTTCATTTATTTGCACACAGTATTCAAGATTCAGGGAAGATTGGGGATTTAGCTACGAGACAGGGATTCACAGTAACATCGAAGAGCTCTATCAGTGAGTTAGAACGGAAGTGGATTCTGTCGTGCATCTGGATTTGTTTCCTTTTGCATGTGGTTTCCGCGTCAGTTCGCACACATCCGCTGCGTTTCCGTTTTTTCACCATGGTTTTCGTGGGCTAAATAAACACTCTTTGCTTGCCAGTGGTTGCCATTAACTTTTCGCGCGAAATTTCCTACAGTCTCTGTTCTCCCAGTAATTTTTCAATAACCAGCATACTAAAGGTTAACTGCAGCCGATCGCACATGACTAGAGCGGTACGTTGGCAGGTCTACAATGGCCTGCGATGCATTTTTGCTGGTAACCTCGTAAGCTGATCGTTGGCGCTGACGTTACGAGTCAGAGAATTGTTCCCTGAATACCTCGACAATATCCTCTTTCTAGATTGGAAGCAATTTGATTTTGCTACGAGAGTGAGGGAAGACCAACTTCTGAGCTTTGTCTCCTATAGACTTATGTGTTAAAACAGATGCGACGGAAAATTACCCAGGAGCACCTCTCAACAACGACCGCTCATTTACAGTTTACAGAAGATTACGACTGAATCATGCCGGAAACGGCATCAAAACGGACACGCGATGTCTTAGCGTAGAGCATTTCCGAATCTTGGTCTGAAAAAGACCGCAGGTAATGACGAAAACACGACTGAATATTTAAGATGCAGTATGTTAGGAAATGCTGTGCACACGTTATGGGTTTTAAATGAAACGAATATTTCGGGTTGTCCTCTGCAGTTGCAATACACAAAAGCCCTAACGGCCCCGTTGAAGCGAACCACTGGTCAAATTCGACTCTGTTACTCGCGCTACCGCCCGCAGCAGATACCCGGGAATCGAAACGAATTGTTCGTACTTCACGCGACAACATGAAAAACGGAAACCTTCGAAATGAATGCAGCATGACAAAAAACAATTCATTTCGCATTTTTAGAGCTTTTCCATCAGTTTTGAGAAGTTCACACACGGGACGAACAAGTTTTTTAAGCTGGTTCACTCGAATTAAAATCTGTAAAAAATCTCAGTCACATGATGCAATCAAACTGCATATCATGGAAGATAGCTGAATGAATAGACATTTGGAGTACATACGTTGAAAAAAGAACTGTTAGGCTTCATGGTCAGCGACTGGAGGTACTGAATCCGGTTGACTACAGGTGACCCAATACCACTGTATTAAGTGTTTCGAGTCCCACTTTGTATACACTACGCATACTCTACTTGCCAAAAGTTTGAAAGACTTGAACGGCATGCAGCCTTTGTCCAGTCGGTACACTAAAAGTGCAGCTTCTGCTAGAGATACAACGAAGGCGCTGGTCACGCTGATGTCATGAAAAACAAACGCCGCTGTTTGATCCAAGTTGCGCCTCTGTAGTTTACGAGAATCGCTGCCAATTGTTTTGCGCCATGGAGGATAGTAATCATTTATGAAGTCAGATTTCCATCCCTCCATTAGTCCAAGGGAGATCACGCCAAAAACCTGAAAAACACAACGTAACAACATGTTAAGAAAAGTTAACGTAAGTAAACGTTGGAATTAATTGCTTTGAATATCATTACCAGCAGCACTGGGAGATGAAAACTTGAAGATTTTCAGACTGAAAAGGTGCTGCAGTACGTCTTGACGTGCCAGAGAAACAGTGCTTTAGCGGTATATATTTACGTTAAGTGTTTTTGCTCTAAAATCCGTAATCAAAAGTTGCAACCGATGGTTTATAAAGTGGGAAAGGTTGCACATTGTCGCAACCTTCGATGTTTTTACCAAGCCAAATTGTTGTCCGCAGTAAGTCAGATCTGCCGGTGGTTGCGAATAGGACGAAAACAGAGTAAGATCTCGTTCTGAGGTGAGAAGTTTCCCTGACCATTGAGGTACGTGATACGGTGATGGATGGTCGCCCACAAAGCCAGCAGAGTCCAGAAACGTGTTACGTTTGTACCAGTGTTTGCGAGACTCTTGCCAATTGTCAATTGTCTCTTTTTATGAAAGAACTGCTCTCGCAAAACAGAGTAAGAACCGTTTATGTGGCCTTAGCTGAAATGGCTTGTCGTTATAGTGTGACGTAAGCGCAGCTGCGGGAAGTTTTCAAGAGACGAGCCGGGAAGGCAGCCGTTTATCTCTGGGTTCCTTACGGAAAACAATCCTGGCCGTGAGGGAAGCAAGATCCAGTGCAGGTTGGTTCGTTGGCGAGGGTCTTCTCCGAACTCTCTTGCATTTGTGCATTACTGTGGCGACATTGTCAATTAGTTGTTAGTTCACACAGTTACACAAATTTTGGAACAAAATCCGTAGAAAAAGTCAAACAAAATCCCAATTCAACTTAACTCAAACAATTCAAGTCATCCATATAAATAAATTCAGCGTGGAAATAAAAATCCGTGAATCCAATCCACAAACCATGAACGGTTATGAACGCAGCTGCAGCCTGGGCACGAGCAGCTAGCCTGCCCGGGCGAACTGGCTCTTGCTTTTACGATTTAACAGTAGTTACCGATGCTCTGATTGTGAAAAACAATAGTCCACCTTGGCGCAAAGTCTGTAGGTATGCGACTGTCCTGATTTCACTGATAGTTCCGCCAGTAGATAGAGTCTGGCCTCAGAATAACCTTTCACACGCGAGATGCCAAAACTGTGTCTCACTAATGTTTGCATACGGAAGCTCAACTCTTCTGCATTCGATAAAAGAACTTAAAGAGCCTTTTGAACACCATGCTGACTTTCGAGAGCCTTTTGGATTAAATCCATAAAAAACCGCTGGGCTCAAGAAGCATAAATATATCCAAGGCTTGGTTTCAAACTAACTTAACGCCACTTTATGCATCTATGGAGCAAGCGACGTCGTGTGGGAAAGTTTTAATTTTTAGACATGCTAAGGAAACCAAGAGGAACCACTTAATGTGATATCCTGGGGACATAACAATATTACCGTAACAGCAACACAGACAGCATGTACTATCTATCTAATCGCATACTTACCAAAGAGCCCAAAAGCAGGAAAAAGTCGGGCGACTTTGCAAATTTTCTGTTGAGCTTCATTATATTACGTAAGCTAGTTGGAGAAATTTAAAGTATCAAGCTTATCGATAATTCCGAGGGTCTCCTCTTGCGCAGTCACACGTTCAGTTCTCGTGAAAAGGGAGCATCCTGGGAAAGACTGGTTGCCGAAAAACCGACGAGCATATACTTATAAAGGTTGTTTACATTAAATTATTCCCGCGTCGAGATAACTGCGTACTTAATTTTTCAGCCCAAATCTGGTGTTGCTAACCTACTAAGCCGTGCTTCGTTAAACAGGCTCTTTGTCCGACTGGGTACTGCGAACTGCAACCAAGGACGCGTCTGCCCATTTGAGCTGCGATACTACTTCGTCGGACGATTTTCGGGTGTTGGTGGTAAACCCGTTTTGGACGCCTAATCATATGACTACCCGATAGAGCATCATTGTTCGGCATTATCTTATGTAAGCGTGAACTGTGTTTTGAGTTTCATTGGATTGTTTTAGTTTTTAATATACAGTAGCACTCTTTATTGTTAATAATATTATGATGGTGCACTCTTTACAATTAATACATACAATGCACTCATTAATATACAATGGCACACCTAAAACAGAGGTGCCACAACGAAATCATTTCATCATTAATATTATTCGTTAACCATGATTAACATTAATGGCGAAAGCTTTGAGAACTTCTGTCGTTAAGAATGGTAGTGAAGGAAAAAAATCGCTAAGATTTCGACAGTAAATTTTCCACGTTTATTGATGCTTATGCGTCGTCTATAAATTACGTAACGCGAGGAATCAGGATTTTTAAACCACCTACCCCCCCCCCCCCCTCCCATGTAAAGAATCTGGGGACCACCCCTATCTCTTAACTATACGTTACGTAATATTTTATACTGGAAGCCGATACCTACCCACCCCCCCTGGTAACAATATTGCACCCCTACCAACCCACGCCCGGCCGTTACGTAATTTATGGACGACGACTTAACGCGTTGACGAAGGCTGTGTTCTGACTTCTGAATGGAGTCAGTGTCTGAGCAACTCATTCAAATCGAAGACAGTTATTATCAATCGAAAAGAACAAAAAACGAATAGCTGTTAACTGTAACCGTTTGGTCTTAGGTGTGTGTACCTAGTTGTTTTCCCTGAATCCGTCCCATGGGCACGGATTTCAGCGATTTGGGCACGGATCCGTGCGCGTTGTTTTCCCTGCCATTTGGGCAGAAAAGAGACTCAAGAGCATATTTATGTCAGACGTGTCCTCGACTACAATCAGTTGACCTTTGGCCGGGCCAACTTTGCCGTTTACAAAAAGCCGTTAGCTTTGCTTTGAAAGCTTTGCCGTATTTTGAACTTTGCCATTACAGTTTATCGTTTGTGCAGTTACGCTGGATATTGTAGTGAACTACGTCAAGCAGAATAATAAAGCTCCCAGCCTAAGCATACAGTAGTGCTAGAAAGTTTTCCGTGCGTGCAGTCCACAACAGCCACCTATACTGTACGCGCCCGCGCAAATGAGCCACAGAGCGAGGTGTACGGAAATTAGCACAACTCTGCAGTTGAGGGAGTACCTTCGCAACTCCACGCTCCGGTTTTTGATTTTTCCACTTATCGTCAAAGTGCTGCAGTTGGTTCTGTTTTGCACCACAATTCTTGAACGATGAAGCAAACGAAACTAGACGGGCATTAGCCGTCTTGTTTTTGCAGTAAACTCAAGATGTCTAGTTGTCGGCCACCTTCGTTGTAAAGATATCTACTACTTATTTACTTGTTTGTTCAAGTTCAATGACGATCGGTTTTTACGAAATACTATGCTTCCACGTTTTTTTATGAACATCAATGTTTTAGCGAGTGGTTCCAGGTTTTAGGAAGTGACACTTCCAAACTGGAAGTCGGCACCTCCAGTGGCAACAACCAGTAGAAGTTTCCACTTCCACGTTCTAGACCCTGCCTTTGTTGTACTCGTCCATAGCACGAGGTCTAGTCGATGATATCAGCTGCAAGACTTTATTTTAGCAGACAGAATACAGTATTCTCACCAGATACACAATGAAGAGAAGTTCGGGGGAATAGTACACCATGTTCAGTACATAAATTCCGCTCGGACTGATCGAATTACTGATAATGTCGCGTCAAGGTTGGCCGATGGTGGAGCCGTTCCCAGAACCGCCACGGCATCCGCCGGCTGCAGTTCGAAACTGATGTATTGATAGATGTCCACTTTCGCCCGCTTCTCTCCGGTTTCTTAACGGATTATCTTTGCCAAACCGCTCTTCAGTCGGTGTGCTTGCGGGCCCACGGCTTCATGGTTTCGAATGCCAATGAGCAGAACAGGTATTCGTGCACGATGCTCCGATACTTGGTGACCTTTGCTTGCTCCGCCAGTACTGCCGCTGCTTCAGCTTTTTTCGATGATTTACCCTAAACTCCTCCATTAGGTCATCGCTTCCGACAAAATAAGGCCTTTGAGGCCTTAATAAATGCCTTTGCGCCCAGTTTCACTTACGTTAGATGTAAGTTATCAGTTAACCCATCCTTTGGTGTAAAAAAGAGCATCTAAGTGTCGCCGAGCTGGTCCAGCTGTACCCTTAGCAACTCAATTCGATTAGGAAAAATTAATGGTGGCTGCACATTTACTGCGGCGCCATTATGCGAGGATTAGACAGAGAACCATGCTCGTTTTAATACTTTTTTTGGCATTTAATTCCGTGAATGGCGTGCGCGCGTATGTTCGGTGCAGAGTGCATGGAGTCGGGTCCACCATGTGTTATATTAATGGCGGAGAATGCCAGCTTCCTGGAGAGCAAGGAATACCTACTAATCGGTATGCTTGGTACGAACGAACATGTGACCTTAGAACAACCAGAACAATATGTTGTCGGAATATTCCTGGAAAACCACCGTCTTGTTATGGGACACCTCATTGCGACTTAAAACCAGAGTGTCCGGTCGGAAACATTAAAATACAGCAAGGCGGTTTCTATTCAACTAATTGTGGCTTGAAGGTGTTAAATTCCTGGTTGCAGTGTTGTCCTATAACCGGATTGTGACTGCCTTCTTTTTCATTACACTGTTGAAGGCTGACAAAACATCCAGATAGTGCTGGCTGTATGGCAGTGTTACTGTAAGAGATTTCTTTCTGTTCGATTCTAACGGCAAATAAACCCTTTGGCCTTTATGTTGGCGGGCAGGTTCGACTTACTTTCATTTCACAGGCAGGTGACCCATTACGCTGACATTTTGGACATTAGAACTGAAAGCTGGTGCATTAACTATTTACATTGCTTGTTGCGGCAAGTACACATTACAAGTTGCAGCAGTCACCACGAATCGATACAAAAGACTATTAATGATCTACAACTAAATGATTTTCAAGAATTTATCTCGAGAACCGAGATCCACGGCCTTCATTAAGCACAGTTTGAGTTTGACTGTCGTTCAGGGCAACACCGCCTCTGTTCTTGGTACCTTACCTGCGCGCTCAAAGCTGTCTGATAACGAGTTTGGTTATTTTTTCAATGTTTAGAATCCTGTGTATGTAGCAATCCTGGCGATGGCTCATATTACTAATTCGGGTTTTACGAATAAATACAATAGACTAAATAATCTCACGCCGTCAGCGGGCACCCATGAAACCAGTACAATTGCACACATATAGGGTCTTCGCGGAATATCGAGGACTTCCGGTCCGCTTTGGTCGATTATTGTAACCGGTGAATACTATGTACAGTCCAGCCATGTATCTACGGCACCTGCAACATTCCAGCCGCGATTCGAGAAATCATGGTAGTAGTGTGGGAATGTGTTGATGCAGGTGCACGCTTTAAGTTGTCATATCATACGTTACAATTATATACGAAGCTGCGAAATGGTCAAGCCGGCCAAAAAGACGAATGATTCTAACTGTAACCTATGATTTCGCCCACAGAAATCTTCTCAAAATCAAAAAAAGGCTGTCGCTAAAGTCGAATATTTGAAATCTCTACTTCCCCCTGGTCAAAGGCAGCAAATCTTTTGTCAGCGCGCCAGACGCTTGTTTCCGATACAGTGAAGGCGAACAAAAATGGTTCTTCACAAGTTTGCCCCCCCCCCCCTTCCTCAGGCTCACACGCTGAACAGTTGTGTATTCGCAAAAGCATACCAGTCCCAATCGACATAACGCACCCTTGTAAAAAAAAATTATTTATTTACGGTGCACTTACATTCATATACTCCACGTACCACACTGAACATGCAGCTCGCGCGGAGGGTCAGGCTCATGCGCGTAGGAATGCCGAACAGGGACTCCGCATAAAAGAACTCGTGAAAAATGTTGAATATCGTGCCTGGTAATTGTGACTTAACAATTGTAAACCAGGTTGGTATTTTTGCGTTGCTTTGGACAAGTTTACTCAGATTAAAATACTTACGATTGCTTTTCTGAAGTGTAGACTAATATCCACGAGCTTGGCTTGGCTGGCACAAGGAAGCCCTCGTCAGCAGAAAAAGAATTCACACAGCTCGGCTCAGCCTCGGCTGCCTATTTAGACAGGTGGTAGTTCAAGCATCCAAAACTTCCGATGAGCAAGAATTTGGTTCACAATATCTTATGCTATGCATGAAGGTTGACGGCCATGAAAGCCATATACGTATTTCGGTAGCAAAATAATCTATCTTGAGACTGACAAGTACTTCACGGGCATATTCGGGACTGCAGGACTGAAATCCGGAAGTTTTCTGGCTTCTGGTTCTTCACTACTGCCAATTAAGGAGCCGCTTTGTTTCATGCTGTATAACACAATAGTACCAGCGCAAATGTTTGAAATGTTTGCCTGTTGTGTCGGCGTAGGAAGCTACTGCTACATCCCTACTGTGCGGCAGCAAATTAGTGCCCCAGAAAAGCGATCCAGCATCAAACATTATCGATTAATGCAGTATTAAATATTTATTACTAAACTACCGGCGGAACAACCCTTGTATATGTTTTTCAAAGCAAACCAAGGTGCTTCGGTGGTCTGACGATGCTGCTTCTGCTCGAAATGAGAACTAATTCGAGGTCACCAGCTCCCGTTCCTATTCCTGCAGTTCGGAGCATTTCCGCTTTCTTGTTTTCATGGCTATTCCTAGATGCATCCTTGTATCATTCCTAACATTTACATTTTCGTTCCGTTCCTAGAAATCATTCCGGATTCCTCCACAAAACAGTGCCATTATGCCAGTCGCTACTGGGTCCTGAATTGGTGAAGCAGTGGTTTATCCTAACGCGTGACTCAAAGTCATTCACATGCAGAGTCATTCACATTGACTCCAATCACTTCATCCATTAACACTTCTCGTGTTTGCCGGGTCCGGGGAGCCCGACCTGGATTCAGACAATTCCCAGAAAATCACCTTTTGTCCTGATCTTGGGCCCTTTGCCCTTAATTCCTCGGGATATACTTAGGGTTTATTTTGCAGTTAAACGTCTCCAAATAAACTGATCCATAAAAAAGTAACCGCGGCAGCCGCTGAGGCCCGGTTTTCCGGAAGCATTCTGGCTGTAGCGTTCTTGTTCCCATAAAATTTTTTCTTTCAGTTCTGGCAATGCACAAGTCTTACAAAGTATTCTTTCTATAAGGAAAACGCGTGCACGAACTGCAAAGAAAATCAGACGATAGTCAACGGTCCATGAAATGTATCGAAATCTCCCGACAGAGTTTTCCGATCAATGCTTGACCAGCGTTAGCGTGTCCGCCTCGTGCATGTTGTGGCATGCTCGAGTTGCCCAGCCACTAATTAGTTTGACTTGTTTTCGTTGATAATGTTCCTACCTTCTCTCGTTCACCCAGCAGAAATGGAGTATTAATTACGCTCTTCAAAACTGGCTGACATGTGACCGAAATGAACTATGTTTTCAGCTGGCTCGAGCCAACCAAAAGTACACTGCCAACGGTTACTGTGCGCAAGGGCTCTTCTGCACCGTACGAAGCCCAATTTTCAGGCGTATTCAGACGTTTTCATTGGCCCAGCCTCAGCGACCCGCTCGAATACTCCTTGTGATTCAATACTCGAACACGAGAAGTGTTAAAGGAAATCTGAAATTTACTGCAAAATCGTGAACTCATTCTAGTGTTCAAGGCTGAACTAGCGGATACGCATCTATAAGCTTGGAAACCATCCGCGAAAGTAATAATTATGTGAACGAAACGCAGTAACTAGGTAATTGCAGTCCGCTTTGCTGCGATAAAAGACCGAAGCGAACGGAAAATACAATTACCAAGTTAATAAACTCAAAGAAATTGGAAAAATTATTAAGTTAGAGGATAGACTGAGCAGAACAGACTGAGCAGACAGGATTAGTAATCCCACACAAGAAAGACAGTTGAGAACTCAGAGAGGCTTGTCCCTTCAGTCGTGTTAAGCGTACGTACAATACGGTAGAAACGCAGCACACAGGCAATTACGCAACGCGTATTGTCCGCGATTCACAAAACAAAACATTCTTTTGTTCCGAAACATCCGCTCTTCTTTTATTATTAGGTCGTTGTTCAAAAGTTTTATATTGCCAAAAAGTAATCAGCTCATCTACAGGTCACAAACATTTTTGCATTACTCCTGAACATGGAGGACCTCCGCTTCGCTTCGGTTCATCCAGTTCACGAGCGCTCATGTTATTTTATTAACAAGGCTGGGGTTTTTTGACGTACTTATTTGGCAAGAATGCATCCTAGCAACAACGGTTTCACCACTGGCACAAGGTATCAAACCTAGTATTAAGTTCACACCTTCTCCTCTGTATGCCTGCAAAAGTCATATTATAGAGAAAGCGATTACGCAAAGCGCGCATTTACATCTTACCGCAAGTTATCGACCGAAGCGGAGCGGAGGTCCTCTATACTCAGCTCAAGTGGGTTTCGATGTCTGTCCGTCCTTCTGTCTGTCTGTCGGTCGGTCAGTCACTATTTTTATTATTTTATTTTATTTATTAATAAAATATAATATTTATTCTTAATATTCATTATTAACATTTTTCATTATTAATTTATCATTTTACTTATTGAAATCTACTTTCTACTGAAATTTGCTGTTTCCTTAAAGCGTGTTTTTTATCTAACGTATTGATTTAAATGTATTATTTTCGGAAGTCGGCTCAAGTGCTTTGGTTCAAATCCATGTAAATGTTTTAGTGCAGGATGTAAGTTGTGGGCGTTGACAGAAACCGTTATAGGAAAAGGCGTTCCCTTTAGCCGGGTTAGCGACGCCTAAAACGATATCCACATCGTGATCCGTGAATTTCGATTGGTCAAGGGCAATTAGAATTAGATCGAGAGTGCCTACGGCCAATCAGAAATTTCCTCGACCTGGCATAGCGGTCTATGGCAATGCTATGTCTACGGCAATGTTAAGTCTACGGGTAAAACGTACAGTAAAACCTACATCGATTCCCCCTCTTGGACGAAGACGAAAGATAGCAAAAAGCGCCCAGCAACTGGTTAACCATGGGCCAGCCCGTGGTGGGGCACAGTCAGCATCAGCGCTGGCCGCACTGAGCGGTGTGTGCGTCTCTTCTACGCCGGGTACTACGAAAACCTGGGTTTGGGATCTGGGACTGGACCTGGTCATCTGGGAAATGGTATGGTACTGGACCTGGGAACTACGTCCAGATTGGTATCTGGACTTATGGTCTATGGTAATTGCTTCCGGTGCTGGTATTTGGTATTTGC
>JAQGAU010004384.1:0-11698 GCA_034698045.1 Paramacrobiotus richtersi | reverse complement strand
AGATTTAAGTTTCCATGTCGAGTAAGGGACATTGCTCCACGACCTGTATGGCCTCTTGTGAAATCAAATCCGTATAAACAATAACCACCATCGTTATATTCCTGACGATCGAAAGGCAATTCCCCGTTTCCCCTTTAGGTTTTTCAAGTGTGTCAAGTAAACCTTCGTAACCAGCAATGGTGTTCCCCGTTTTGTAGTTTAAGTTGTATCCTAGTGATGGAAACATCTGCCCATCAATTTCCGCGTACAGATTTGAAAGATTATAGTGATCAAAAATTAAAGGGATTTTTCTTGTATACTCCAGTAAAAGCATAGCTGGGCACAAGTGCGAAAAACATGACTTTAGGTAACTGCCCCATAGCGATGTTTGACCAGACGGCCTGTTGTTGTCCTTGGATAAGTGTATGTTGTCTTAGCGCCACCCGTTCAATGTGGTACTTTGCGGAAGAAGACATTAACTGTTTTGTCATAGCTAACAAGAAATCTGGTGACGGTTCGTACTTGCGCACTTTAAGTCACGGATGGCGCACGGCAACGGTTTTTGGACCCTGAGCTTCATCGTCGGCCAGAAAAACTAGACTATTTTGGTTGCGAACTGATTTAATTGTAAGCCCTACACCCGAAATCACCGGTCGGTCTTGCTGAACTAGGTCGCAGTGGAGTTTGCCTGATAACTGGAGAGGAGAGCCTTTCCTGAGCCACAGACGCCGACTTTCAGCACCAGCACTGTGATACAGACATGTCCCTTCTTTTTTCTCACAAAGTGGTTCCTTGTGTACGAGTGTATCCAAAGCGAATCCCGCCAAACTGAGCTGTGAACGCTGAGCACTTGACGTAAATCCATGGAGGTTTTCAATGTATGCTCTGTAGTGATACAGTGCGCTACTGTCAGTCACAATGCGACCACCCAAGGTGAGAGTTACCGAATGAAATAGGCTGTGCAATAGGTTGTTGACGGGTGCAATGCAGTCTCGCTCAGTATAGCAGCGTTTGTCCTGTTATGTACACACAAATCACATGAAAATCTGATGTCTGCTAAACTTAGCAGCTCATTCATGGAGGGCGCAACTGTGAACACAATATCGTTTGCGTCATCAGCAGTTGCCTGGGCTGGACCTAGATCATAGTCTCTTGTATTCCATCGTTCAGTAAGTGTTCCAGGTAAATAAAATAAGTGGTCTTCCAACAACATGGTTGGCTCTGACCCGGACTCGGTCATTGCCATTTCAAATGTGGTCTTCTAGAGCGTCGATTTCACGTAGTCGTCGCCGTCGGCGTTTCTTTGAAGTGGTTTTTCGGGGTTTCTTTACGGTTCGTTTCTTCTGTTTTGTCTTCTTCTTACGCTTAATACCCTTTCCTTGCTGACTTTGTTGCAGTTTCTCGTTGAATTTTTCTACAGCTTTATCAATGACAGACTCTACGGCTTTTGTGGCCATTCTTTTCACATGGGGTTTTGCCGTCGCCATAAAATTGGATAACATTGGGGCAGCTTTACTGAATAATCCTTTTGCAAACCCGATTACTCTGGCCCAGAAGCTACCGCCCGTTTGAGGGCTACCTCGATACTTGGGCATACCAAAGCCATGTTGTTTAGAAAATAGCTTGGTATACCGATTCTCATCAAAAACATGCTGCTCTAGTTACCTTTTCTTTGGTAGAAAGTGTCGCCTACCAGGCCGTGTTCCACGGCATCACAGTAAACGTAAGCCAGTTGGCAGCTTGACGCTGATTTAAGCCTAATTTCGCATGGTCCCATATAGTCAAAAGACTCTCTTAGCCCGTGAATGCGCGCGTGTTCGGATCCCTTAAACGCAATTGTCGCGCTGTGATGAACTTTTAAAATATTGTCACCTCGAAACATTTTGTTGTACCATTACTTCCTGCTGTACATCGTTGCAAACTATTATCTAAGCTCAGTAAAAAAACCTCCTTTTTGCTGTAAGATTTGTTTCTTTCGCTTTCTTTTTACCTGTCGACTTGCTAGATGCTTAATGCTAACTGAGTGCTTCTTAGCTCTAGACAGATCTTTCATTGATAGACCAATGGGGTTCTTCACTAAATTTAAACATGCCTCTTCCATGGCATCAATTTGCTTCTTGGAAGCATGGGAGAAAACTTTCCGACGCTGTAAAGGGTTGAGGTTTTGAAGCGCTCTAATAAATTCATACACATCTTCTGGCTTCATTCTACATACACGCGACGGTAAGTATCTAAATGTGATTCAAATCGAAATTTTTCTGGAGTTTCCGGTCTCAGGTTGAGTAGCAAGTAGCCGTACGGCTCCTTAATAGCTTTTTGGTATGCTTTTTCCAGATGCTTAACCCCCAGTACTTTGATCTGTTGCACATCACGTACAGCTTTGAACAGAATCAAGTATTCTGCATTTAATGCAATATCACGCATACTCTTACCTTGCTTGTATAAATTCTGGGTGAGAAACAGGATTGTAACGTTCTTATGATTCACATCCTTCGTGAATAGAGTTGCTGCACTTTTACTGTTAGCCAACTCCTCCATTAAATCGTCAAGTACTAATAAAGTAGGAACGTTTTCATCGAAAAACGTTTCATCAAAGATTGATGTGATTCCACTAACTAGCTCGGCATTCTCTGGTAGGCTTGCAAACGATTTCTGCCACGCACCGTATGCGTAAACAACTCCTGAAGGTTGCGGGAAAGAATACTTGAATGGGTTTTTAAGGAATTCGAAAATTAACGTGGTCTTACCCGACATTGTCGGACCACAAACAAAGATCGAGCAAGGACTCTTAAAGCGGAAATCAAAATTACAGGTTTCCATTTCCTAGATTGTTTCCAACTAAACTAATTGTGCGATGCAAATGTAGCGATACCATGTTCCTTTATAGATAAAGTATTACATGCTTATTTTTGTCTGCCTACCTCGGCCACTTGCATATTTTGATTTTAGATTTGGGATGGTTGCTTTCTTCGTTTCTTGTCTGCCTACTACAAAAATAGGATATTTATTAGGAAACAAATCACAAACCACCAACAAGAAAAAAACGTTGCAAATAACTGGATACGTTTCGGAAAGTATGTTAAAATCCTGATCAAACTCATTATGCATGCGGACTTTTATGTGAATAACGTAACAAAGAGTATGACAAAACATAAGCGTGAATACGGTAATCGGCATGAAAAAATAGTCAGCGCAATGAAAACCAACTGGACAATTACCATGGGAAGGCTTTGCAGGGAAGGGTTAGGCCAATCCCGGACTCGTAGTTGATTGCCTTGATGACATCTTGCTGTAGGTCAACGTGTGGACGCTCGGCACGGCGGAAGTGCTGCACGACCAGTCTCATCCGGCCAACGGCATACTGAACATTTCTCAACAGTTGTCCGTGTAGCTCCCCATTTTTGCTCTTGCCAACAGTCTACAACACAGGAGAAAACTAGCATAAGCAACTTCCTAACAGTCAAAATCCAACAACATATCTACAAAGTTTAGAAGTACTTACTCCCTTGCAGACCAGGTGAATGAACCAGCGGGTCTGCGCCATACACGAGTACTCCAGCACCGTCCCGACTAGCCGTAGATCGCTACGATTCAGGATTTGGACACAGTGTACTCCATCCCAGTGTTGCTCGATGAGTCGACGGTCCTTCTCTTTCATTGCTAAGGTATCCAGCAGACGAAGCAGTCGAATCTTCAGTGCACGCAAGAGCTTATTTGCAGCTGGATGAGAATTACCACTTGAGCAGAAGTGATGCACTTCCGTGCGGTTGCCTGTAGAGGAAAACACACAAATTAGCATTCCTGAAAATCAAGCTGAATTCTGTACCCTATCATCTCATTAGAAAGAAAGCCTACCGAAATTTCGGATAACAAGGGCTGCAAGATGTGCATCTTTCCCATCAGGTCTTTCTCGGGATACCGCATAAATCGGGATCAGGACGAGCGGGTCCTTGCAGATCCAGTTGACGAGCTGCTTGTAGGACGACAATCCAGCAGCTTCTTACAGCTGTTTCAAGTTCCAACGGCATTCATTCGTTTCTGCGTTGTACATACTGTAGATGAGAGACTTTCCCAGACCAGGAACACGGATTCCAAAGACTTTTCCAACTTCAGCGCTGGCCATGTCCATGGTATCCCAGTATTTCTCAGGAGCCGGGCCAAAGTCAATGTTCTGGGCCAAAATCAAGGGCTGTTCGTCCGTATGGATGACAGGAATCGCCATGTACACGAAGTCCACGAGAATCAAGGCCGCGTACCATGCCAACGTTGTGGTTTCGTTGGTCTCAAACGAAGCCTGGCCCGTCATATGAAAAGCCTTGCATGCCGACGCACGGACAAGACCATGGAGCCCGCCATCAGCCAGCGTACGACAAAGATCTTGAAGCCTGCCATCAAGTGTGGTATCTGCGGAGATGCTGTAACCAGCGAAACGGAGCTGCCTCAACATCATGCTGAGCCGAAATGTCGACGAAAAGCAGTTGAGTTGCTGTTGTGCACGTTGTGAGTTCTGCTCGTTATCGTACGTGTTTTCTGTTCAGCATACAAGTACATTCTCTTTGGCAGTACGTATGGTCTATGGGTTTTTTAGTTCGTAAAATGTGGTTATTACTTCTGTTTTGCATTATGTACGGGGTGATGGGTTAGTGGTTTTTTGTACGCGACCGTTGCAATGTTGCTTCTTTCTAACAAACAAAATAGCGTCGGCTTGGTGACAGAATCGTATTGGTAGAAGCATTCTGTAGCGTATATAGGCAGCGTGCATATACAGGCAGAGACGAGAGGGCACACTGAGCCGAGAGAGCACACTGAGCCGAGACACTGGCTGAGAGAGCACACTGAGCCGAGACACTGAGCTGAGAGCGCCGAGACACTGGGCAGAGCGAAAACACAAGGGGAGGAGGGGCCAGAAATGGCCGGCTAGTATTTCATTGGTTGAATGATTGACGAGGAGGCGGAGCCTCCTCTGATTGGTCGGTGCGAAAAGCACCCGTATTCTTCTACTGAAATTACGCATAGTTCCGAATGATGTCAATTTCATTCATATCCATGCTACAGGAAAGTCCAGAATCGCAGTGTGCAAAGACCAGATTAACAATTTGTATGCGGATCTCACTGCCTGTCTTCATTTTGTTCTTGTACCAATTGTATTAGCAAGTTCTCACTAAAACTGGAAGGAGACTGGTTAGGAGACAAGACCACCCGTTTATGTAATTTCGTCTGGCTTTAGATCGGACGTCTAGTTCCGAAGATATTGTTTAAGACTATTTAATACTATTAAGGCCGAAAATCGGAAGAGACGTCCTTATTCCAATCTGATACAGCGTGGCTATTTTGTTTTTACACCCTTTAGCAGTCGAGAAACTTGGAACTTTTGGTGCGGCCTTTATTGAGGTGATTCAGTTCATGGGAAGGAAGATTCGCAGACTGACAGGGGACCCTCACTCAACCGCTTTCATTAAGAGGGACATCCGGTTAAACCGATGGTTTTGCAAGAGATGTTGCCATTGCACGAACGTAAACAGTAGACAATACCCATAGAGTGCTCATGCATGTAAGGGAAAAGATGGACCTCCATTGTCCTTTTGTCCGTTTGTGTGACCAGTTGATGCGCAATAGGGTCAAAAAGTTTAAACAGAGATACCGTCCTATAAATCTTCATTTCTATCCAATTTGCTTGGACAATAGCTCAATAAATATGCATAAACCTGATGACGATTCTGAACCAGTTCAGCCGGAAATGTTGGATGTGAAATTTTAAAATTCTTGAAATTCATTTTAAAATTCAACAAGAATGTTTTAAAACGTTTTTTGACGTCAGAATCATGGTCTTCTTTTTGTGCATTCAATGATACATCATCTAGACAAACTTGATGGAAACAAGGATTAATAAGGCCGAATGTCTGTTTAAACTTTTTGACAATATTGCGCAACAACGGGTCACTGCGCGCACAAACGGACAAAACAACAATGGAGTTCCATCTTTTGACTTTCAAAAGGATTTAATGGGTTCTGTTGCTTGTTTTCACCGATGCAACGGCACCCTTTCGCGCAAAACCTTCCAAATGACCGGAGTCTAGCTTTAAGCATGGTTTTAGTTTAGCTGTTGTCAAAGGAAACGCTGCTGCTGTGTTAGGCACTTTGCAGTCTGTTTCTCGTGCTAATCGATGTGCTGGTTGTTTCTTCGATATTTGACATTTTACCTTGTAGTGTCTCGTTAAGTGTCTATGCATTTATTGTTGTATCTATTTATTGTTGATTGATATTTGTCAAAATAAGTAAATATTATTCAATAATGAACAATTTGAATAATAAATTATTTATTTTAATAAATAAGTGATTTGTTTTCTGTCGTAACAGACATCTAGATTGACAATACACAACAAGGAATTAATGTCCAACCATATTTAATTGAGTACAAGGAACCTCCGCTTCGCATCGATGGATTGATTTTCGGGTTTACGAGTTGCTTATGAATATAATATGTACTACAAAAATAACAATTCTGTTCATATACTTTTAATAAATAACTCATAAGTTTGTTAAATAATTATTGATTTTAGTAATTACTATTAATTAACTTTACGATTACGGGCATAAACGTGCATGTTTCATTAATCTTTTTAAAAATACTAAACAATAATCAATGGTTAAGAATAATATTACTAATATAAATTATGATCAGATCCTTTTATGTAATGCTGTTTAATACCTTTCAATATTCAATGCTTGATAATATTCAACGTTATTTAATTATTTGATATTTATTTTTTTTAATTTAATAATAAATAAATTATTTTATTATATAAACGATTTAATTTTTCAGTCGTGACCGACCGACTGACAATAACACTGTTATCGTATAAATTAAATAACACACAACACGGAGTCAATTTATGCTGACAAGTACGCTATTTCACCGGATATATTCCCACAAACATGGGAGCTACATCAATAATTTCTCCTAAATGAAAGAAGCACACAGCAATTTTTTTTATTGCACCCACTACAAATGGTTCCAAGTTATGAATTTTCAAAGTTATAAATGTGTGACTTGACTTAGGATAGCGGTCTACGCGTGATCCTTGAGGCAAGATTATGAAGATTATGGTTGATCCGACAATCTGATGTAGATCATAATCTTGCCTCAAGGATCACCCATAGACCGCTATGCTAAGTCAAGTCACACATTTATAACTTTGAAAATTCATAACTTTAAACCATTTGTAGTGGGTGCAGTAAAAAAATTGCTGTGTAGTAAAAAAATTGCTGTGTGCTTCTTTCATTTAGAAGAAATTATTGATGTAGCTCCCGTGTTTGTGGGAATATATCCGGTGAAATAGCGTAAGTGTGAGCATGGAGGACCTCTACTTCGCGTCGGTGGAATATTTTAAAGTATACGCAAGGTTTCTTCGGCGTATACGCACCCCGCTTTTTAGCTGTTAGCATAATGCTTTTCACCAAACACAGTTTCCACGAGACACCTGTCAAATTAGACGTATCAAAATGAATTTGTAGATATCTGAAGATGCATGGGAAAAGCGAACGGACTGCACGCTTTAGAATACTACTTTCCTGCGTTAATACCGTCGGAAAAAACAAATGTCGACTCTTGATTTTTTTTCAAATTTGCCCACAAGTCGTGGGTCCCACAACAAACCAAAGAGAATTCCACCAGATTCTCAGCACAGAAAAGCTTAATTCTCTTTACAAACTTTCCATTATCGTACTAGAAGACAGCAGCCGGGAAAACAAAATAAAGGTGTTTGACTCAAAAATTAGTTTCCACAGAATTTTCCGAAACTCATTGGCCAAAGTGCCGCAGTGACTAGATATGGCACCGGTGTTAACGGTGCGGGTCGGTGCGGTTTTCGCAGCACACCGCTAACTCTTCGCTGGTTGCGTCGAAACGCTAGTCCTTCCGGTGCGGGGCGAGCGCATTATCGCGGTGCATTGACGGGCCGCTTGAAAATACCGGGGAAGCGCTCGGTACTTGGCGACGTGGGAACAGTGTAACTGAAGAGCATATGTTGGGCACCCAGCAGTTTGATACAAGCCGCGCCGGACGCCGACCACTGAGATGGCCGAAGTGCTACCGGTGCGGTTTCCGCAGCGCAATGATAACTGTTTGACGGTTTCGTCAAAATACGACGCGGTGCACGGCACAAATAAAAACAAAATATTAGAACAGTTCGGAAGTGCTGTAACAGGCTAACACAGGTAAGCATTCTCACCCGGACTCAGGAACTACAAAGCCCTATTCCGCCAACATCAAACACTTTTTGCGCAACTTTTTTATAAAATAAGCGGTTGTACTTTTTCACTGGATTGAAGTGTCATTACGAAGCGCGTTTTGTTGCTATAATACTAAACTTATTTGGTCGTGATTGGTGCAGTCTCTGGATTGTGGTGAATTTTCGAATCGCCCACATCAGCAGGCGTAAGTCGCCGGGAAGCATTTTCTCTGCTATCACCGTTGCGAACAAATATGTCTGAAAAATCGGAGTGACTGAAATCTGGCTTGCGCCAATACGAAATCTTTAGCTGGGGCTTTCGTCTGTAAAATTATTTAATTCGTTAGTTGTTCCCTTGCTTGGCTCACTGAATACAGTACGCGAGAGACAAAGGTGACTTTATCAGAACCCCGGAGGGTCTTTCTCGGGCTCACAGAAACCAGATGGGGTTTGGCTGACTTTTCGACATACAGACACAACCACCAGATGTTGTTGAATGTCACTGGGTGGGTTTCCTAAATATATTAAGGTTGTGCACAAAACTGGTGCTCAGTTAAGAAAACGGTCGCCCAAACTCGGTCCGAGATTTTTTCGAATATTTTCGAAAAATTCTTTCAAAAAACGGCACATTCGTTGGTCGTGTGGTAAATTTAAATTAGTGCCTCAAAATTAATTGTTAAAATAGAAGATGGTTCCCGAAAGGTTTCATCGGTTTGATCTTTTATGGCGCAATTTAGAAGAAAAAGTCATGTTTTGAGGTCAACTGCAGGTGTTTCTGTCGCGACGCTCCTGGTCAAATCCAAATTTCCCGAAACCGGGGCTTATGCATACAAAACTACAGCTTATAGGTTGCGGAACAACTTCATAGAAGTGACTAACAGCATAATCCTTCTGGGTAAAGTTTTGGTGAAGTTCTACCCAAGTGTTTCATGTTGGCCAAATAGGTCTCTGTAATACGCGACCCATACCAAGATGAGCTAAAACATGGTAACCACTGGGAAATGTTTTGGCGGTTTTTCATGTTTACCGTTCTTATGACCGGAGCCAGGGCGAAACCAAAACAGTAAACAATTTGTTGCCCGTACTGTACGCTGCTTCGGTACTGAAAGTTTGACCTGAAACAGCACGATACGACTAACTGTCCCGCTTCAGCAAGCAAGACGAAACTACTTCGAAGTAATGTAATAAAAAGGTGTCAATTTTGCTGCATCCTGGTAGAAACAAGTCCCATTTGTGCGCTTTACCACGGGATACAGATATTATTCTGACATCGACTGTCCCACCTCAAGTGAAGCGAAACAAAGTAAAACTGATTAACTGTTGTGCCGCGTACTGGCCGAACGTTTAACCAGAGCATGGCATAAAAATATCAAAACGGGACTTCAGTTTGAGATCCCAGACGTCCGATCTTGAGTACTCCGAAATGGCGAAACTATTAGAAACGTCTGACCGAACAAAGCACGGGAAAACATAAGCAATAGCTCGCTGTCTTGTTTCACTACGATCGGTGCTAAATCTATGACCACGAGCAGCACGATATAATTCCGTAGCTCGAAACCACTGGCTACTTTGCTTAGTATCGGACGTATGATCAGAAGGTGAATTATAATCATTATGGTTCATGACTCGGTTTGTGAGTAATGTTATCCCTTACCTGTACGACTGTGTTTATGAGGTAATTACCTGTGCATGGTATACGCTAATTCCTTTAAAAATTCTTAGTTTTTCACCATTTATTCTGGACGCAAAAGAAAAAATTGCTCTACATGCCGAACAATAGCAGTGCTTCTGCCCTACTAGATTTTGTAGGTTTTTTTGGCACAGGCTGCCTATTTATGAAAATTTATTCCTGGAGTGAGCCTACGTGATGTTAATTGCACCTGGATCGCTATAACCAGCAAAGTCAAATGCTCATATGCACAGTGATGCACTTGTTGTTTGACTTGCATGCATTACAGAGTTCGCCTGTGTAGCATAGCAACGAGCGTACAATAGGCGCACTACCAGTACGGAACAAGCAGACATTTACTAGCAATCAATTATAATAATTATTATATCTTTTTCCAAGTGACAATGTGCGTTTAAGTCACCTGTTAAAGAAGCTTCATCTAGCAGTTGCGGAATGATTTAGGGTAGCAAACCCCCCGACCCCCAAGGGGGAGAAAGAAAAAGTCAAAAGGGTAAAAAAAAATAGAAATATCCAATTCCAGCGCTCGCGCAATGCCAGTTCCACTAATACCGTGGTTCGATTCCACTAGAATCGGTGCGCACAGACATTTCGGTTACAAATGTACGTCGGCACTGTTGGCGGCACAGTTCAAGGAGTCGGTGGACCTATCAGGATCATCACTACAAGCGGTGATGGAGAAGGAACACTCAATGGTCTACAATTTACTTGGACAGTTGGCCGCGACGATAGAAGAAAACGGCGTTTCAGATGTAGGGGACTTGTTTAAAGTATCTCCAAGTCGGGGCAGGTATCGGAGATTTTTGCCTGACTAAATTAGCTGAAAGGAGCAGTTGGAGGGTTGTCTGGTATCCTGATTTGCGCAGCATTATTGTTCGTTCTCTTTTGGACAGCCAAGCGAGGATGTGGAGCTGGAGGCAGTCGTTTATGAGGAGGAACTAAGAGGACCAAGTGGTAGCATCGTAGACGATGTGGATGGACGCAAGAAACCCGGCAAAACCGGCAGACGGAGCGTATGAGTCTGGTTCTTAGGCTTGTCTGATGGATCACCTTTTGGGGACCAAAAGTCTTAAGGAGGAACGAACGTAAGCGTGACCAACACGAGCGCATGCGTCGGCTGCAGTCAGCACATTTGCCACATGCGAAAAGCCACCCAGATAGCTTGCCGGATAGAAAACTGCATCATAACGCTACGTGCTCATGCGTACGTTTTTATTAAGTGCAAACGTTTGAGGCGACCCAAGCCAATGGTGACGACAATGTCAATGCCTACGCTATCCGAGACTTCTTTCCTGAAAAACCGCAGTACGGACAATGGTACTTTGCCACGTTGGTTCCTGTGCTGCGCAATATGGCACGGTTGATAGCGGGACATTTAGATGGGATAAACGAGGATTTCGAACGGTACAACAACATCAAGGAGCACCACAAGTTTATCAGTGAATACCTCGGCGAGGACATTCGCCCTTGTCTCGGAGATCTCCAACACGAGAATACCGCCCTGAAGGAACGCGTCTCCGTTCTAGAAGCGGAGCTGACGAAAAGCCAAGAGCGATTCAACGACATTGCAGCCTCATTGGAAACTTTGAAGAAAGCCACCGAAGAAAGCCAACAAGATGCCCACAAAAAAAGTTCCCCAGATTCTTGAAGCCTCTCTTGTCAGAGATAGCCGTTCAGTTCTCCAACCCGAAGGGTTTCGAACGGCTACGAAGACTGCTGCAAAGACTCCTCACGATAAAACGATGCAGAATCAGCCGATGTGTTCAACAGGATCGTCAACCCCCGATCTGAAAGTGTCTCC
>JAQGAU010004383.1:0-11703 GCA_034698045.1 Paramacrobiotus richtersi | reverse complement strand
TTGAATGTATCAATGGCATCCATTTTGCATCGGAATTTCGTTACTCCACATTGCCGCTCATCCATACTGTTGATGTTACTCATGACAATCATCGCAGCTTCCCAATGCGACTGACAGTTTGGACGATGATACAGAGTAGCGAAATGAATCAAGTGGAACAACCAGATTGTGACGAATAACATTTACGCACGGTGTCGGCTGGTCAGAGAGCACTGGGGATACGATTGGAATAACACTCTTTTGTCATATTGTCACAAAGCATAACAATAATGTGGATACTCTCGCACAACACTCCTCGGACAGTAAAGTATACAGCGCCCAACACAAATGAATCTTGACCAATAATGCAACAATGATCGCTATTTACACAAACTCCAGCGATATTCTTTATTCCCATAGCTTGACCATATAACAAGTTAAAGCGCGCTATGCTGTTGAAGTAGATTGTCTCTTTACGTTGTCTTCTGTGAACAATTTGAAGGGCACTTGTTCTCAAAGCAGTTGTGTAACAGATCAGTCATGTAGGAAAGATTTCGTAACAATGCGAGGATTGTGGTCGGTTGGCGCCGTATTACTTTGCGGTCTACTTTTGGATGGATTCATGGTCCTTGAAGCGCAGAATACTCAATGCGCCGTTCCAAATTATAGAGTTCTGACGGTTCCGGTACGAATTCATCAGCCCATTGTTTTGCCCTTTTACGAGTATCAAAATGACTTTCTATTAATTGTCGTATATCTTTTGAGTTTGTGAGCCATGAGTACTTAATCTTGTTACTGGGTAGCTTCCAGGGTTCGTGAATGTGTACACCAATTCATCGGGGACATTCTATACCGGATTCGTCATCGATCTTTTGTACGCCATGGCTCGAGTGGGCCGCTTTTCCTTCACGATTACATTGGGAGATCCGAGTAATTTTGGTCGAACGACTGGACAAGCTGGAGAAACAGCGTGCTATGGCGGAGCTGTTGGGAAACTACAAGCCGGTGTAAGTACATCAACGAGCCTCATATCTACATTAATTATAATGGTGCCTGACAAAGGCGCAATCCCAAGCGATACTTTAGAAATGAGTCAAGCGAGATTATCCTGCAGTTCACCCGGCGCCGAATGTGCCTAAGTTCAGTACTTTCGTACTTCAGGGTTTCGATATTCTGGCCAATGCCATGGATAGTGTCTACGGTTATGCCACCGGTATGGACTTCACTACACCGCTTTTTCGCTCCGATGTCCAGGTTATTTACAATACAAAGACCGGCTTGGAGAATGCTTACTACGCGGTATTAGCCAATACTGCCGGCCGTGATATATTAGAGGTAAATGTCGAAAGTTTTTGAACAGTTAAAGTTGTGTACTATTTATTGATTGTGTAACGGACATCAAAACTGCTTCACCCTTCTAGACTTCCAGAGATCCCAGACTGCAGGCCATCTGGGCTAGCGTTAAACGATGGATGCCGACCTCGCTGCCGACCACATACGAAGAAGCGATCAGCCTGGTGATGAGGGGCGGATGGGCCCTGTTTGGACGAACGCCTTTGATTGACCAGGCCGTCTGTGAGTCCTATGGACTTATCGCCAAAGATCCCACAGTTTATAAGCGAACATACGCCTCTTTCGGGGTGCAGAAAAGTAAGCGAACTCAAGTGCATGTTTACCTTTTTATCATTAAGTTTGTTGTTTGCAAATCCTGCAATTACTACAACTACAGTACTGCAATAACCTGCAATTTATAGTGCATGCATGCAATTCTATATTTCAGTCAAAATAGTTAATTACAATAAAAGCAGGACGATATGCTTGAAGAACATCTTTTGCTGCGTGTATTTACGATTTACGGACGCACTATCGCATATAACTTGTACCAGGGCCGAGATATTTCTAGCCAGATGATACTATCAACTTATAATAAGAGGTTTGTGTAAGGAAAGATGGTCACTCATGGTCAGTCGCTGTTTATCATTTTCGTGCAAAAAGAATGGCGGAAGTGTCCCATTCACGTTGTCTACTTGTTATATGTATTCATTGCATGTAAACCTCAACGCATCTGAACTCATATTTGTAATATCACGAGTTCACGCTTTCAAATAACCACAAATCGGTCTTTTTATAGATTCGAATCTCCTCCACAAAATCAACCTTGCCATTCTTCAGCTCCAGGGAGATGACACGATTGACAATCTTTTGTACAAATGGTTTCCTTGCTCAAATTTTGCATGTTCCTGATGTAGTTCGTTAACAGTGGCGATTTGCTTTTGTACATGCTGCTGTAAACTGGAAACTAAAAATGCTTGGCTAAACCAGGCATTTTTATTCGCTGATTATAAGGCTCCGAAGCCGATATAAAAACATGGCCTGTTAACCGCCCCGGCGAACATCAAAACATAAACTGTCAGCGACGAATTGAGAGGTATACCACCTTCCTTCCTCTCCCCTTGACATGATAGTTTTTTCTGACTTCATGCAGGCTCGCATATGGTGCATGTGTTGTTTTATCGACCGGAGCGGAGCGAAGGTTTTTTATACTCAGCTCCAACGCATTTTTGTCTGTCTGCAGCGGAAGTGGACACAGTTCTTTCGTCCACGTTATCTTTGTTCAAAGTGGTCCGATTTGCTTGAAATTTTCACTGATATATTCCTCGTAACGAGTTCTGGAACCCTATTATTCTTTGCACGATACCTTTTCAAAATTGACAAAGTTATTAAATTTATGAATACGCCGCTAATACCAAACGATACAGCCGTTTTAAGACTGAGTAGAGTGGAAAGCCCCTTGCACAACCGAAGACTGTCAAAGCGGATCTTGCACACATGAAAAGCAGCTACGCTTTTATCAGCATTATGTCGCTCCGGTCTTCATCGCCAGCATCACCGGAGAGCGATTACCTAGTAAATTTATCCTGGCCGGTGGGTAATTGTGCCCCATACAACACAGCCTAAAGTGGCCGTTACCTTAATTAAAACCACCTCACAGCTTCATTGAGCGGTTGGCTAAATACAGCCGGCAAAAATACAGCAACCGCCCTTGGATTATCGTTACGGGCAAAGAAAGCAGTGCAAAGTTTTGAAAATCGAACCTCGAGCATGGCAACCCTACGTAAAATGACGAATCCGAGCATGAATAATAACAAAAAGATCTATCTTGCGCTTTGAGAGAATTATGTCAGATATTCGGAGGTTCTTCATCTCCCGCCTCTTCGATCCATCGCAAATAACGACAAAAAGCGACACGCAGTTTAAGACATGAAGTCAGATGGAGTATACGTAGGTACGCACTGCATTATAATGCAAACAGCTAAGTACGTAGATAGTAGTTCGGATTTCAGAAAGTTCTATATTTCGATGAGAAACCGGTATGTCGCAGTCGATGTCTTAATTATTATCGTTCCCATTTTTTCCGATGCGTATGAAGCAGTAGCCCAAAAAAAGTCATACTGGAAGTATCTGTACTCAAAGAATATTTTTTTCTATAATGGAATGTACGAAAATTGTGTACGTTCTCCGCGTGGTCATTGACACAGGCATCCCGGTGCAATGCCCACTACGGCGATTTTCTATCCGTTACCACAAGTACGAAGTATTAGCGAAAACAGCTGGGTATCTGCTGTGCAAACGTGACACCAAGGCTGATTTGTTATTTTCACTTTTCATTAACAGCTGTACGACAGCAGATAGAAACTGGTCTTCAAGGCCCTATTGTCGCGTATGACATATGAATACGTAGGAGGTACCGACTATGTGTTTTTGACATATGAATGTTTTTCTTTAGCCGCTCGGTCAGATCATTATTATACAGACGTCTCGGCCACGGTGTAAAACCGGATGTAAGAAATAACAGTCAAAAACAACTCGAAAATAGAATTTTTCACCTAAAAACACTTCAAATGTGTCAAGCATAGCACTTCGCTGTTTTCTTGCTGCCATTTTACGCCACGCAGACTCAAGAACTAAATATGCCGCCTATGCAAAAATCTGACACCTTTTCTTATGCTGTAGTATGGCTTTTACTTATCATTCTGTACGTGGTTAACCGCGTTATTTTCAATGATTCTCGCCAAGATCCATCTTCAATTACAATGATATCTGCTTTATCCGGATTTTTCCAGCCTTCATTTTTATTGTTGGCCGCTGTGCTATTCTGCGCCTGGTATTACTGGCGCCATAGGAATATTCCACCCGGACCTCGAGGTACAGCATAGAAGCATAAACAGGTTTATGGCTTCTTGATTTGGTGTGAAATGTGGTGTAATAGTTGCAATTATAACAGGAAATTGTTTTCACGCTTTGGCTTTGTTATACACGTGTATGACATGAGATTCCGCGTTGGTATGCATATGAATTAGGAAATTAATATTAGTTTTCTTTAGGTCTACCGTTAATTGGTTATGCCCCGTTTCTGGGCAAATCACCCCAGGATACTTTGTACGAGCTGCGGAAGCAATATGGAAAGATATTCAGTTTATACATGGGTTCAAATCTGACGATCGTACTAAATGACTATGACGCCATCAAGGCAGCCTATGTCGATCAAGCGGAGATTTTCACAGGAAGAGCCGATGGTTTCTATAAAAGTGTGGCGTCGTTAGGATCTGATGGACAGTTGTATGGTAAGAAAACGTTTTCATCGTATTATTGAATGTTTTCCGTAGAAACGCGTAAGTTATACTGGTATCTCCGAATAACAAGGAACTATATAATGCATATGTGCTGTATTCTGTCTGAATAGGCAGCTACGCTTTTAACGAATTATTATGGATACAGTTTTGCAATTTTCCCACGTCATAACAGTTTTTGTCCAAAGGAAAGCTTGACAGTTTGTTGTTTACAAAGTTTTGCTTTGCATCGTTTCTGATTGGTTGTATGCAGTTTTTGCCTATGGCATGGCAAAAAATCCCGTATTCGTGATTTAGGCACTCTTTTATTCCACAGGTGTTCCGGCATTGGAAGGCGAACTATGGAAACTCAGTCGGCGCTTCATGCTGCACACCTTCCGCGACCTGGGCATGGGTAAGAGTCGCATGGAACAACAATTCCTGGAGGAAGCCGACTACGTCTGCAAGATATTCGCCAGTAACAACAAAGCTCCCTTCGACCCTCGTCCCATTATCAGTTCCAGCGTGGGCAATGTCATCTGCGTACTGAGCTACGGCCGGCGCTTCGACCACAATGATCCTGTATTCCAGCAGATGCTGAGCGACATTGTTACCATTGCCAAGATGTTTGCGCAAGCGGGATTGGTCCAGTCTTATCCAATCTTGCGCTTTCTTCCGGGAAAGTTTTCAAGGGCTTTCAAGAATTATTGCATGGCTTGGGAACGATTCAAGCAGTTTTGTGATAAGGAGATGGAGATGCATAAGGGTCTGCCGGAAAACGAGGAACCTACGGATTATATTGATGCCTTCCTTAAGCAACAGAAGAAGGTCGTGGACGCGGATTTGGCTACTGCGAATGAGCTGAAGGCGTTTCACTGTGAGCGAAGGTTTGCTTATGTTCTTGAAGAAATAACAGAGGAATTCCGTTGCAGATGATGAGTTAATGTTAAATCTGCGTGCACTATTTGGTGCCGGAACCGAGACCGCTACAGCGACCTTATTATGGGCCTTTCTGTTCATGATGCGCTATCCTGAAGTACAAGACAAAATTCACGGGGAAATCGACAAGAAAATCGGCAATGGTCGACTCATTACTTTCGATGATAAAGGTACTTTTTATGTTTGAGATCTCATGTTTAGTATCAACCTTCGGAAAACTTCGGTTGTTGCAAACAAACGTTTTAAACTATGCAGCGAAACTCCCATATACCGAAGCCGTTATTCGTGAAGTCCAGCGACTTGGAAATGTCACACCATTCGGCTTACTGCGATGCAATCTGGAAGAAACGACGGTTCTTGGCTATCGCATCCCCGCACGGTCATCAATGATGCCCAACTACCTGGCGGTCAACATGGATCCCACACTATGGAAGGACCCCGAACGGTTCAAACCGGAACGTTTTCTGGACGCCAATGGGAATGTATTCTCACCACCGTATTTTATGCCGTTTTCCGTTGGTAAGGCTGTGATTACATAAATAGTAACCTACATCTTACAATTGTTAGCGCTTAGGGAGACTCCGTTGCATCACTGCCATTTTCAGCTGAGGGGAAGTAATTAAGATTATCCTTTGATCCATTTCTTTAACATGCATGGTATTCTTACAACTTCATCCAGTTTTGTCGGCACTTCGTGTCGTGTTGAAAGAGTCAGCTCTTATAGTTGTCGCTGTGTTTACTATGTGCGATAATGTTCGGCGATCTGCTAACCAGAATAATGGATTGCGTAATCCATTTAAACGGCTCATTCATTCACTTTCATATTATTATCAATTCAGACTGTGCATGTTCCAGGAAAACGTGTTTGTGCCGGTGAAACACTGGCACGCATGGAGATCTTTTTGTACTTTGCCAACATTCTCCAACGCTTCCGCCTGCAAGCACCTAAAGGATACGAACTACCCAACACAAAGGAGAAAATTATACGTATTTCCTGTGAACCGGTTCCTTTTATGATGGAAGCGCATCCGCGAGATTAATGTACTACGGATCTCTGTAAACTTTATCGTATGAATGCTGCTCGCACTATGCGGTGTATGAATGAATAGAATGTGTGTGTAAATGCATTATTGACGAGAGTTGTGAAGTTGTAAAAGTCCAGAATCTCATTGTAGCTATGAAAGCTTATTGCTGTTAATTTGTGGATTGATGGACCATTATCTCAACATGAAGTGATCAAAGTTAACGATTTACTTAGTACATGCCAACATTTGTTATGTCGCCGTCACACCACACAGCTGTTCAGTCGCTGTTGAAATAAGTAACAATCAATAACTCATATCATATTTTATGTGTGATCTTCAAACGCCTGACGACCCATTTCCAGAAATCTTATCCTCGATAGTTACAGCAATGTACGCAATTTCGCACCTGAGCAATGTATGATGCTACCGATCTCCCGCATTAAAGTATTGCATAATTTATTGCAGTTCGTACTTCGTATCATTGGTATCATGGAGAAAATGTCAGCAACAGTTGACACGTCCGGGACACATGACGTTTACCATTGCGATCTCGGTATCCAGACTGAAAATATTTGTCATTCACATTATCCGCGTTATTACATACAAGTGGAAATTTTCGTTATTGTCTGTACTTGATGAGATTACGACGAAAGTGGAAGCTTAGCAATTTGATTAAACTAACAATTGCACTTGAAACAAGCTGCCGGGACAATAACGGATCAACGTTAACCAGTCGTCTAACCGCATACACCACCACTCTGCATGCTTCCGTCGAATACCGTAATACCACAACACTTCTTTTCCCCATTTCCGCCCGTTTCTCCGCGAAAGTGTGCAACTATTGACTCTTCGCTGTACACGATCGTGTGGCGCACTTACCGGCCAGCGGGATAATGGCAATTGTTTGTGTATATAAAAAATTACTCGGTTCAGAGAGGCACGTTTTACCCACCTGGTTCAGGTTTCTCTCTATTCAACCCGGATATTTGGATATTTATCAAGCTGCGCAGTTGGGCACCCCCACAGTCCGCACACAATAGGGACATTCAAGATTTGCCATTTCTCTGAGAACCTTTACTAATCCGTATTGCATAAACACTGTTCTGTAGAAGAATGCTGTTTCCTATCGTGTTGTTGTATTTAGCGGTGGGCGCGTTGGCACTCCATTTAGAAATGATCAGCCTACTGCCCCGTTCCATTCCCGTTGGTCCGGCACTGCCGTTCACCGAACCGGCACTGATTTTAGCCGCGGAGATGGTCAATCGCACTTATGCACCGTATATTACCATGTCTTTGAAGCTGCTGTTTAACATGTCGCACCAAGCGTGTGAGGATGCTGATGCGGATAATCCGCGGTTGTTGGGACAGTATTATTACAGCCAGGCGTTCCAGGGTCGGAGTGATGTGTGTCTGGCGGTGGTTGGTTCGAGTAAGTGTCCTTTAATGCGTCATGAATGACTATTTAACAGCATATCCGCTTACAACTGCATTGTCTGCATCAAAGAGACTGTTGACGTGAACATGGCAGATGTTCACACACCTGCGGAAGTTTTTATACGAATCGTTTCTTCTAAAGTAAATACCCGCGTCTGGGGAACTTTTTGCTTTTATGTACACCTTTGCCTAAAATGTTTAACCACAAACAGTCAACAATGAATAAACTGTTTGATGTAGGGTAAACTCATCAGATTATAGATTTAACACTGATTATTTCGTGATGCTGTTGTAGCTTGTGGTGGACTGAATGAAGCAGCAAACTTAGCGAGAGGTAATAAATGAAATGCAAAAATTCCTCATGATTTGTCTTAATTTTTGTTTTGGTTTTCAGAATGGAACATCTTGGCTTTTTCCGAGTAAGTGTTCGGCTCGCTATTTCTGACTTTCAGCACTGTGATGGCATTCTATGACGTGGAAGCTATTGTACTCGAGCACAAAACAAAATCCATATTACATAATAATATCAAAATTATGTATACTGATGGTGCTGTTGTCACTGTGTCAGCGGTAGTCAAGTGCCAGTACTGCAAAATTATCCATTAAGAATTTCGGAGAAACTACACTCATCATAGTCATATAGTCCTATACAATCTAAGGGAGACAAGTGTACACTGTTACTCTTGTCATAGCGGTTTGGTGGAACGTGATGCCTTCAACAATCAACGCCTACCCACGGCCGTGTCACTGGGCGGCGCCGTTGACAGTTACGCCATGGTGTTAATGCAGATTCTCGATCAGAACCGGTGGACGCATGTCAGTATCTTCGCCGACACATCACCTGGACCGGGGTTTTACCGGCAAGTCAGTAATGCCATGATGAAAATGTCCACGGGGTCCACCAGTTTGTATGCGTTTGAACCGACTGGGTTTGATGGGCGGGATGTGGCTTCGTTCCTGCCTTTACTCATCCGTGCCAAAAGCAGAAGCCGTGGTAATTATTAAAGCTTAGTTAACCACTTTTACAAAGCGTAGTGAACTATTTTCTTCCATAGTGATATTCATACTGGCAAGTACAACCAGGGCAAAAGTTATGCTGGTAAGTGACACCGTTTCAGTGAGGAACATTCATCAGTTGGCTTGTCAATTATTGATCTTTTTTTCCAGAATATCGCTCGCAAAGAAAACATGACCAATTCGGAATACGTAAGAATCTGTGACCTTTTACTGAACCAACACTTGACGTTCTCGTATTTTGTAGGTATATTTCGTTGTCCAGCCACTGGAGCAAGACCAATACGGAAAGGTCACCTTATTTTCCAACGCTACCGACGAGGTAGTCAAGGGTTAACCGCTTATGAGGGCTACGACTGAAATGACATGTTTGTAATGTTCGCAGATGGCAGCTGCCTACGCGACAGTTGTCTACGTCACAGCTCACAAAACGGGCGACAACGTGGCAGCACTCAATCGGGAACTCGCGGCCCGAACTGCTCCCGGCCGTGACGGGAAACCGGTCTATGATAATGATACACAGGTTCGAAATGCCGTGACAATATCAGCGCATATCATTATCTTGCTGCTTTTCTGGGAAACAGCCTTTGGATAACTTCAGCGTGCGGGCTACCTACGACAGCATTGAACTTTTCGCTAAGATTATCAATGAAACCCGGCAGGCACGGTTTCCACGGAAATTCGCCTGTGATGGCAGCTTGTTGGCCCTTATGATGTCAAACCGCAGTACCTCTTTGCATACTGGACCATCGTTTGTTAGTTCGGATGGAACGCGGAATCTGGATCTGGATATCTATGGTTACGACATGGTAGCCCGTGTCATGAAGGTGCATTACTTGAATGCTGTATTGAAAGTTTTACTACCAAATGGTTCCGTCTTTATAGCCCCTGATGTGGTATGATTCCGTCGATGACACTCTGATCAGATACCCACTTTTCCAAAAAGGCGGTGCTGTTAATTCACCCCTGATCTATCCGCCGCCAAATCAGCCACAGTGCGGTTTCACTGGACGCACGGGACCGTGTGCCCAAGGTACTAAAGCGAACGAATCAGAACGGGTTGATTTCATCGCAGTTTTTATATTCCTTACTACAGTTTTCAGTAACTTATCGGATTTCTGCGTATTGTAGCCACATCGCTGCTGATGTTTATTCTACCAGCAGTTGGCGCAGCACTTGTGGTGGGAGTTTTAAGTATCTGCATGGCGAGGTACTGTATCCGTACCACGAAGACCAAGCTCTTAGAAAGTAGACATAAAAAAAAAATCGTAAATACAGGAGACTGCAAAAAGCCGGGAGCCGCAATGACAAATGGTGGCTGATCCTGTCGGATGATCTGCACATCCAAGGAGCAACAAAACAACCCTCGAAATATGGTTCCAAAGCCGAGCTAAAGGACAAAACCGTATGGATCAAACCGGTGGTTATCCCGATGAACTTCAATATTGACTCTCTACTGGGATATCCGGTCCTCCATCAGGTGCGTGCCGCATCACTTGTGTCGCTGCACGTTTCTTGTTGACTTGAGTGCTACCGGATTTCCAGTTACGCGGAATCCATCATCCCAATGTGAACACTTTTCTGGGCATCTGCTTTCACCCGCAAAAAGCCTCGGCCTACTTGGTTAGCGAGCACTGCCCACGTGCCTCCCTGGTTGAATTACAAAAAGTCACTACACTCGACTGGGATTTTACTTTCTCTTTGCTGCGGAACTTGATCGAGGTTCGTTACTGTTCATTATGTCGACCGATAAATGTAGCGAAACAGGTCACTTTACTGCCTAAACGAGGGGCTCCTACGCTTCAACGCATGCCTATGGAAATACACTACGAACATATGTCACGTCTACTGCCTACACACTATATAAGCGATAGATTCAATGTAACATTAGAAAAGGTCATCGGTAATTTTCGTTTTCATGAAAGATATGCTCTGTTTAAAACGCTTTTGTTACTAGGGATTATCATACATTCACCATTCGACCATTCGTTATCACGGAAACTTGAGCATCCGCAAGTGCTTGATAGATGGCCGATTCACACTGAAGATCGGTGCGTTGCGAAACGAAGCAATCACTTACTTCCTGAACAAGGATCCCAAAGGAAATTCTCTGAAAGAGCGACCAGTTTCTACGGGTACAGCGAAAAACAAAGCAGCCGTTGAAAATGGACAAAAGGACGACATCTGGTCATTTGGCAAGATTTCCAATGAACTTTTGGGACAGATTGGCGACAATCCCGCCCGTCTTACGCCCAAGTTTCTGCAGCTGGAAACGTTTCTAAAGGACTGCGTCAGCGACAGCGTCAAGCAACGGCCCACGATGCGAATGGTGGACAGAGCCTTTAACGCGTACTCACGTTCCAGTGCACAGGATATTGTGGCGCTGGTAATGAAACGGGTGGAAAAGTATACAGAAGTGCTTGAAGACGCTGTGGCTGAGAAGACAAAGGAGCTAATTAATGAGCAGCATAAGGCCGATATGCTGCTGCGGGAAATGCTTCCACCGTAAGGCGCTAGCTTCCTGATAGTTGTACATATTTTAGCCATGTGCGGACGATCGAATGATTTGAATGGATATGCTTATTGATGTTGCGCAGATCTGTGGTTGATAAGCTGCGGAACAAAATCGTGATTGAGCCAGAGTATTTCGAAGCGGTGACTATTTCGTTCAGTGACCTACCTGGCTTCGTTACTTGGGTGGC
>JAQGAU010004382.1:0-11704 GCA_034698045.1 Paramacrobiotus richtersi | reverse complement strand
GGTCACGAAAGCGATTTCCGAACAACTTCTACTACTTCTACTGTAAGTTTTTTGTTCTGTGCCGTTGTCTTTCTTTCTTGGTCTCCTTTCCTGCTCGGACTTTCGGGCAAGGTGACAGTTTCCGGTACGCGTGTGAGACAGAATGAAGGGAGAATTATGTGTACAGTTTTTGTACAATGCGGCGCGGCGTAATCAACGGTCACTGGTATGTTTATTTGAGCAGGTCACATTAACAAATTTTACAGATCAATTAGATGTCGACAAAACCTATTAGCGCAGTTTTAGCCGGCTGGTTGCAGATAAGAAAGCCTGGGAACCGTACACGAGCGGTAGTCAAGCACAATGCTTCAGAATATCTCGCGACTGCCGTAAACAATCAAGTGTAACGTCAGCAATCCCAAAAATTGTTCAGCGCCTGCTGCCTACATCCGAAAGTAACATTTGGTGTAGCACATTGTGTAAATAGCATCTCCGGCTGCAACGGAGCGATGGCAAATGCATACTACTCGTACTATGTTAATTTGCAAAAACAATCCACCTCCACGGGTCGCGGGAGAAACTCGCTTGGCAGTAGATGGCCGTTGCCAGTCAGTGTAATGAAATGGGGCATTATATTTGCCGCACCTTTATAAACTCTTGCTCCTCTCTTTTTTCTCCGTGCTCGGATCTGGTGCCAGCTGGATGTTATCTGTACATTAAGCAGCATTACTTCAGCAGTAGTGATCTTTACCCTTGCTGGCTGCTGTCGACCGGAACAAGTGTCAAGTGTATAGTGTAAGAGGGTCGCTAAAGACTGGTACAAGTGTCAACTGCGTATTGTCAGGAGTCGTTATGCATATAGATGTGTCGAAAATAGTTCCGTCAACCTCCGGTTCCTTTTTGCTAGGTTCGTTCACAAAACATGACGGAGCTGGTGTCGCCGTAAAGCAGCCGATGGCTGACCTCCCGTGAGAACCGCAACGGTTAAGGTGCCCATAACTGCTTAGTTGTAAATACCGATGTACGGACTGCACGTTTGTTTGGCACTACCGAAAAAAGGATAAAACCTCCTTGCTTCATCTGAAATGGAGGAAGATGGACTCAGCGCAGCTAAGCTTTTTTTGTCGCCGGAGGAACTAGCCATTTCGATGATGTTTACTCATGTGCTGACCACTTCTCATCAATAACAGGCAAATGGGATGACGGAGGAAAGAGTCGGCGAGTTGAACAAGACGATAGCAAAATATGTATCGGTCAAAGACGAAGGTTTTTACATTCCATCCTTTTCAACTCGTCCGGAAATGCAAATGCTGGATATTCACCGCACACTTCATGTTTGGTGCCGAACAGCGGATGTCGATCGTGAACTTTGCTCTCCTGAAGTGGAAAGAAATTTTGCCAGGTCTGACTGTACGCACGGCGCATGCAGGACACGTACGGCATCCTGTACTGAATTTTTAATAACGGTTTGTTAGCGGTGGAAAGCTGTCGTCATATGGTTATCATGGGATACTGATTTCACAATGATATATTTAGTAAAATGATAATTCGCGAGCAAGTATTAATTTTTACGACTTTTCGACTAATTAGCTGGCCATGGCTGGATATGTGATCGACGGCGGACCATCGCTGGTAGACCGGATTTTTTTCGTGGCCGGCTGAATATTGCAGGATCAAATCGATTGCGATGATACGTACATGCACAACCGGCTTCGTTCGGATGCACATGGCCGGGAACGCGCACCATTATCAATTTCAAGCTCCTTCTATGATGGTGAATGGAGCTTTTCCAGTCTTTAGACCTATCTCTTCCACTTAAGCGCTGAAATTCGTTCGGCGTCAAAAAGCCGACGCTATTGACAAATGTACACGAGCCTTCACTGCTTTTACATAGGCGAGATCATAGGCCAAATCCCCAGGATTTACCACGCAATTGACCTCGAGAACCAAATCATTGCCTGTCAAGAAAGATGCAAAACTGCAGCAAAAAACTACTACCACCAGCGCGGTACCCGGAGGGCGCGTGGTTTGAGATGGGTTTTCATCAGTTTTTCCTATAGGTTCCAATTCTACTTGGTTAACCAAGCTTATCCAATGCAGCTTGCACTAGTGGCCGTTACTTCCATCCAACTTGACACAGATCGTCTGGTAAATTTTTTCAACAACAAGTGATGCCACAAACAGTTACCATATCGCATCATACCCCTCTTTCTTGCCCACGTGCTGTTCCAGATCGAAGTATGCCCAAAGCACCAAGGTTACAGGAGCCGAGAATTTTTTTTAACAACGAGTTTGTAGTGCAACTACAGAATGCCTGCACAGTACTCACTGCTTTTAGGTCATGCTTATCCTGAAATCGTCAGTGCAAGCGTACAGTAGCATCGCCTGTATCGGTCCCTGTAGTATAGTAGTATAGTGTTAACTACGTACAGATGTGCAGCTATATCCATAAGATATGCAGAATATGGAAGCCGTAATCACCAGAAGCTAGCACTGCAAATGAAATATGTAAGTAAGGATGATCGTCTTGAAAAATTTCCTAATGACTGTGGGCCTAGTTGAATGTAGGATAAGAAAATCGACATTCTGTATCGGTTTTCTGACCTTTTGGATGTGGTGGCCTTGCGCGCCCGCGTTAATGCCGCCGCTCAGTAGGCCATTTTTAAGGATGATTTGCACCATTTGTTGCGCATCATTCGCGCCCTGGTTCTGATAGCTGCTAAACATCAAAAGACGGTTGAAGGCGTGTTTTTTGCAGCCAATGATCAGCCGTATAACGAAAAGCGTATGGCTGCCATGATTAACGGGCAGCCGGCAGAGGCGGTGTCGGTCGACGGCATGCAGGTAGATTGAATTTCGCGCTATTCTTGCCTGCATCCGCGAGAAATGCAATTTCTCATGCAACCATATGCCGAACTGACAGAAGACAAGAAGAGCGAGAGCAGCTGGTTGCGGGATGAACAGTGCGCGTGGGTGGGCCTAATGTCGTTCTCAGCACGCTATCCTATGCTTGTGCGGAGGATATTTGTTCGTCTGGAGACCGGATAACTGTCGTAACAGGGATTGCGGTGCTGCGCCTGTCGGATCGAGTTCCTGTCGGTGGAGCTGACAAGGACGCATATCAAAACGTTTTAAAGCTGATACACGGAACCCCTTGCTCACACGTTTACGTCGGCAGAGTTGGAGATGAGGCTGAACGGTACCGGAAACATACAAAGAACAAGTGAGATTTGTAGGTCTGGCTAGTTTTTATCGCGTTTTCATCGAAGAATTTGCAGATCTAGCTTCTCTTTACGAGTTGGCCGCCAAATTTGCCGACAAAAAGAACGATCTGCTACCCTGGAAAGATCTCCACAACGAGTCGTTCCAGAAACTGAAAGAGCTGATGTGTACAGCTCGTGTGCTCGCTTACTACTACTTCACTGATAATTTACTGGTAATTTCGCAGTGGATGCGTCAGATATCCCAATCGGTTGCGTGCTTGCACAGAAACATGCAGACAGAGTTGCTTGCGCTTCGCTCAAACTTTCAACTTCAGAACAAAAGCTATCTTTTACGTAAAAAAGAATGCTTAGGTATCATGTATGCAGGGGAAAAATGCCGAAATTTCATCGTAGGCCGAAAAGTCGAATGTTTCACCGATCATTTTTCCATGCAGTGACTTCGAGACTTCAAGACCGAAACCGCTAAGTTGGCCAGACGGTCCTTAAGGCTACAAGAATTTACTATACAAGTTTTTCACCGACCTGGTAAACAAAATTCAGATGCCGATGCGCTTTCGCGTGCACCGCTTTACCCGGCACCAGAACCGTGCATCGTTCAGATTGGCAAAGAACAGGTTCAGTAGCAGGACCTTGGATACGTAGATGTTGACCGGAATGATCAGGCGTTTGTTGCTGATGAACAAGGTACAACGGATTCCTCGCTTTTATCACTTCCGAGATCCCGAATAATTCTGCATTCAGGATACAGAAAATGCCATGTGCGCGGTCTAGCCAAGGTATCCGCTTGCCAGAGAGAGAGAGACAGACGATGCTGGCCGTATGTGCGTAGCCATAGCCGCATGTACGAGCGTCCATGCATTTAGCATGAGCGTCTACCAGTGCAAATGCTAAAGCATATAACTCAATCTGCTTCCCACGCCGTGCGCTAAATTTTCAACGGAGGTTCTTTCGGACCTGCGGACTGTTTTAGCGGTTACACACGTGAATGGAACATATGTTGAGGTTAACTGCGCCAGCGGGACACAATGGATAACTGCGCCAGCGAGGCACAATGGTCGTCAACAATGGTTAACTGCGCCAGCGGGGCACAATGTATTGTTACTTTTTAGGAAAAAAGGAAAAGAAGAAGAAAAAAATGGATAAGGAATCTATGATAAATGTTCCGTAATAGAAGAACAGAGCCGGCAAGGATCTAGTTGCTTTCATGCTGGCTGGTGATGGGAAATCGATGGGAAATCCCGTAAACTGGCCGTACATCCCAAACCCTGTTACACAGCAAGTCTGTAATAAAAAAGCCAAGTACAACTGCCAGATCGCCCCAGTGCGATGTTTAAAGTGAGAGGAAGTCCCTTTACAAGTAATACGAGTACAGTAGAAGCGGATGTGTTTCATAATAAATTAAAGGAAACTCATAAATAAATTAATGAAAGAAAAGCAGGAACTGCTGAATAAATATAGTACAATGGTCACGAAAAAGAATCAGAAATTAACAGCGCTTGAAAAATCATTAAACAAAAACGATGACCTGGTAAAGACGCTCAAGATCAGGAAGCGAAGGATAAACTGATACAAATTGAAGTCGACCAACCAAAAAGTAAAACACCGAAGCAAACCAAATTAAATCAACAACGCGAATCGTTGATCAATTTGAGAGAGCTGAAGAAGATATTAGAATAGCAACCTGTAAAGCTCCGGTTTGGAAATAAAAATAAATAATTTATAAATTGCTAAAGAAAATTTATAAAGCTGCACGCGCGGATACAAATACGAACTACGCAGTACTCCTAGATGAATATAAACAACTAAAACGGCAGGAAAATACTCCGTGTGAGAATTCGTGTGTATCGGATGGTACTAGATCAGTGCATAAAGAAGCCCCGCATGCATTTAAAGCGCCATGGGCGAAAAAATGGTAAGCGGAAGAGTACGGAACCGGTACAGACAACAGGTTTTAAAATTCGTTCACAGAAGCAGATGTAAAACAGATAATTGTGAGTAGTAATGCGCAGGTATGTACTGCATTTCACAACCAGGCTATCAGAAGGCCACACACGACACACAAATCCCCAGTGGTAATGCACAGGGAGGCACAGTGAATGTAAACGTATAGAACGGAACAGTACAAGTAATTGCGCCGGACACGGCAGTAAATGAAAGTGGTGCAAGCACATCCCAACAGGTACAGTTACAGTCCTTCGCGATATATTGCGCGGCGCAATGGAACCAAAGAAAGAGGCTGTAAAAACCCCTAAATTTAACGCGAACGAGGATAAAATAGATGCATTTAAAGTGCGGTTTACAGTTGCAGCTAGGATAAATAAACGGGATGAAGAAAAAACGGTTTCACAAGAAAGAACAGCGATGGTATGCTTCTTAGCTGACCTCGACGTTAGCCCTAGAAATGTTCAGTCGTGGATGAAGGCTTTAGAGGACCGGTTCGCAGATCCCGACAAGGGAACAAACGGGTTAAATCAAATAAAATCCCGAGAATTTTATATCGGGAAAGAAATCATAGAAGGTTATTGCCAGCATATGACAATGCTGTGCAATAAACCTGGTTTTACAGACAAGCCGGCAATGGTGTCTGTACATTCGAACGCAGGTTTCGAAAATGTTAATGAATCATTACCTCGGGGGGTGATAAACGTAACAAATCTTCGAACGCCGGCCGATGAGCTCGCGAAGGCAAGGCAACTGACGAGTGACAAAGTAAATATTAACTAAATACCAAACCGGTTCAGTTTTATTCTTCGGTGAGAAAACCTGCTTTCGAGCCGTCAGTTTTCGCTAGCCCAAATCTTGTAGTCATCTCAACCTACATAGACATCTTCAACTTCTTATCTGGGATGTGCGGTTTCACATGCAACCCATCTCGTTTGATGCGATCTATTTGCATCTGGATATGGTCATCTCTTGGCACAAGTGTAGTGTTTGGCAGTGGATAACTTTCATCCTTAAGAAATCGTTTCCGAGCTCTTCTTTCTCTGGAAATTGATCCATCTCCACTGTTACCACATTTATTAGTGTGACAGCACTGTTGTAATCGTCCAATTTGGTAATTCGTCAATCTTATACTGCGGGGCTGGATCCACTGGGCATCTACTAAGGGAGTCCACCTTCTCCGATTCTTTCCCTTTTCTGTAGACAATCTTTATTTTGTAACCACCGAGCAAGAAAGCCACCGTGTATGCGCCAGTAAGGACATCCCACGATGAATTAGGTCAGGGCAAGCAGACGAAGCCACTAGCGCCCTATCGATTTTAAAATCATTGATTATGAGGGTGCCACGACTGAAGTCGTATCGATTACCATCAGTTTTGGTAGAGAGAACAAGATTTCCCGCGCCCGGTAGTCGCAGTCGGTCCATTCGGAGAAGCGAGAATGATACTATGAGCGTACAATGCAGAAGGAAGATGCAGGAAACTATTCATTCATGCAGGAAATGGTGTAATGTAGCTGCCTAGTCATCCATCGGGATGTTTTATGTGGCAGGTGATCGTATCGCTGTGAAAGATCACAAGCACCTTGACATAATAAAGCATAATCTTGCCAGTGGGAAGGCTAAAACATAAGCAAACAACCAGCAGTTGTGGGCTAGTTGCTTTAAACGAGTGTCTGTTTATCACACGTTGCGTGTTCATTTTAGACTCTTGCTGTACACGCAGAGTCGGGGCAAGCAAATGGATATGACGATTAGTGAAAATGAGCGATACATTTGGTCATCTTTAATCTTGATCTTTCAGGTAAAAGTTCGCTACCAACGCTTTTGGCCTAGTGGAGCTCGATCCAGTAGTTACAGGAAGTCTTACGAAGCGGGCGTGCAGTGCAATTATTTGTGGGTTTGTAGTCCAAACTAGCGCATTTCCTCCACTCATTGCTGACCTGGCTTTGTCAAATTCCGTTAGTGTGAGTGCACCCACAGTTTTGTCTTCCGCGTCGTGAACTACCATCGATAAATGTCCTTCATTGTAGCGATCCCTAAGGGCCGTCAATGTGCTGTCATCGTAGGTGTAAATGTTCCTGCATTTAAGATGCATAGCGAAAGCGACACTTCTGCGGAGAGGTGCTTGCCCGTATTCCGGGGTCCAGTAAGGACCAAACCAGGAACATGGCTAAGCGACTCGGAACAGCAAGCAGTAGAGCATGTTTAGAAGTGCCGTGTGGCCTGCAAGTAAACTCCGCTGTATATTTCGTGTTGTTAGTAGATCCACGAAGCGTTGCATTCGTATGAGTGCAGGATCGGCATCGGAAGGAAACCCAAACGGTGCTCTCCCCTGAAGTGTTGGCGATTCGTACATCTGACATTTCTTCACGATTATTCGTGAACATAACGAGTTTACCGTTATGTAGATTTTTATGGACGAACTAGTCAAGCATTCACCAGTTGCATCTGTGGTACCATCAGTTGCCACTTGTAAGTGTTATGTTCTCTACTCAGAAGTGTGAGCACACACACATTCCATGATTGACCAATCCATGCACGCTGGCAGCATGAATGCAATACACTTCCTTTGTACCGGTTATTGCCGAACCGTTTCTGCTTACAAGCTTCGCTTTTCAGTCCTCTTCATTTTCACTTATCGGCGAGTTTGCATTTTGTGGTGATTTTTTCACAACCTTTTATGTCTGTTGAAATACTGAAAACAGTCGTCAACGATGTATAGTGCAATAATTAAATTAACCATAGTCCAGCTTTTCTATGTGGACGTAGACGTTAACCCAACCGTGCGTATTACGGGCTACGAAGCCGTTGAAATTTTGGCGGATTATCTGATCGATCGCCACCCGGCCTTCGTTGCACATATTCAACGACTTTTTCGTGTCACAGCACACTGGACGATGTCCTTTTCCAAATTTATTTTGAGCTAGACAATGGTTCCGCGTGCAGAAGTGATCAGGTGCACCGATCGATTCATGAAGACAAGTCCGTAAAATTATTTCTTTTAGTGCAACTGTAATTTGCTTATGGATGTTTTTGTTACTGCGTTCCTGTATCAAAAGTCTGACTTGTTCGGAAGATTGGTACTGTTTAGGACATATAATACTACCAAGTGCGATAGCTTGCGCGATTGCAAAAGCTCGAAAAGCGATACAAATCTACTTCATCCCGTCCCAGCTTTAATAAAGCACAGTTCTGTACCTTCTGATGTGTTTAGATAATAATCAAATATTGATCGCCTGCAGAACGCTTATATACCGCTAAGCCGGTGGGCGTACATTACGACGGAACTAGAACGTCTTAACGACCACACAGAATTCTCTCTAACGTTTGCCAGGGATTGACGGCTATTTTGACAGCTTGGACGTCAGTCAATACCTTATGTCCCAGAATCTAGCCATCGGTCAGTGGCGGTCACACAAAGTGTGTTGTTTTTACTAAGTAATCTGCAAAAAAAGCTTTGGTTTGCGACAGCTGTCAAAATGGAAAATAAGCTTAGGCCAGGGCTTCCTTTCGTTGTCGAGCTCGGACGAATCGTGAATACTATTATCAGGAAACACAGCTGTTTCGTTTTGGGATGAAACCTTTTAGGTTTTTGTTTTTCAAAGAAAGAATGCTCCGTGTTACGTCGTACCAACAGACCTCAATGCCGACATTTGTAATTAAATTAGCAGAGACGCTGCAAAGATATATTCAAGAAAGCCTCCACCAATGTCAGCTGTCTGCTGGATTTCATCTTCTGTTGGACCTCTTTCCGAGTCTGCGCTACTAAGCACGAAAATATCTGTTTCTCGTTTCCCGGCTTTGTTAAACAGCTTAAACCAATGGTCAACCAATTTTGTATCGCCTTCTTAAGAAAAGCACTCAGTCTGGTCCCTTCCACCGTATATCGGTCGGAAATAAGATCGTAGTACATGTGCGAAATCCGTAACAAGCCACAGCCTACACGATAGTGGCATACATTACACAAAGTGAAGTGATCGCAGCTACTGCTGCTGATTCTACTGTGCTTACGTTTGATGATCTGCTCCTGCCAATGTTCTACAGCTCACCTAGGCGGGGGTACTGGAGGCAGCCTATGCATCAGGGATGGCTTTGTTCTTTAATCGAATTGATGTCACGCAACCGCACAGGACTTGGATGAGGAAAGCAACGTTTTTGCACCCAAACACTAACCAACAAACCCTGGCTCAGAAAAATCTTCGAAAAGTACGCATCGACGTGCTTCCGAACTGTGGTGTCTGCTTGAAGCGTTCGAGCAGCGTGGTGTACATCACTTTCCAAGACAGTTAATGCTTCCGAGCTTTTGCTATCGTTGCCAGCAGTAGTGCAATGACTGTTGTTCCGAGTAAACTGGCAGCATGCCTTTCTTCGGCCACCGCTTCATCTACCACAACAACACATCGCCCAAGCAAACAGTCCCAAGGCTGCAACCAGCAACCAATCTTATTGAATGTGGGTGAGTTGGCAGATTCCCCTATTTATGGAAAACAAATCAATCAGTAAACTCCCCCATGAAGTCCGCCAATTGCTTTGCAAGTTTGGATGCGTGTTTTACACGACAAGTCCACGCAATATTCACTTTTGTATAGGAAGAGTTTTTGACGGCATTATGAAGAATTTGATGCTATGGACGCAGATGCAAAAACCAGTACCGACTATTGACATCATAACTCCAGTAAGGATGGCTTTGGCGCACATCCGTAGTGTCTGACAATAGAAAACGAGTAGCAGCATTTCCGATTGACAACAAATCTTACCATTGCAGCACGTTGTTATGCAACTTACGTTTCCATTCTAGGGATTGATTGGCACTAAGAAGTTCATCATTTTCTAATATCATATGCTAAAACAAGATAGCTGAATTATCAGCGTAGAGGAACTCGTAAGTGATGGTGCGGGCGGCGGGCAAAGGGGTGCAACAAGGGATGTTGAAAATAATCGCCCGATAATTGGGACAGTTGTCTTCTGCAGGTAATCATGGTAATCAGGTAACATACTGGAAAGCATATTCCATGCTTGGTTGAGCAACTTGCCATCCATCTGCTTGCTCGTGAGATAGAAAATCTAGAACCCCAAGGCTCAGCCATATTCTGCAAATTATTGACGAGACTGGTTAATTGCTCTGGTGGCTTCGTTAAGCAGGAACGTTTTCGAACCGGAATAGAAGTAGAAAATCAGAGAGCGAAGTTGCCGGAGCATGTAAAAACTGAGACGCTGAAATTGGAGGCTTATCACTTCTGAATTCAACTTTCGACTCACTGCTAGTTAGATTCGCTGGTGCTTCTGCCAATACCGATTAAATCGACATCAGGAACAAAGTCTGAGCAATCGATAAAAAGTCTTAACCGCGACATGTGCGCTATTTTAGTTCATCCCACCCACTCCCACGGGTACTTTGTGATACAAACGTAACCGAACCTACTTGTTTATTGATTTTGTCGAGTATTCTGCTCATATGCGTTAACTTTCACAAGTTTTAACTTTAATCGCAAGTTTATGTAATAAAACTAAATCGCCAACTGAAAAACTGAGCTTTAAAATGTTGTTTGTGGTAGCTTAGCTTTTTTGTCGGAAATACGGAGGTGGAGCCGGTTTCTTCTTCTGTAAGAGGGTGGAGTGAGCAGTATATTGTCGACCTCGTTCCTTCATAAATGTGTCGACACCTGTACACCGTGCCAGTCAGTGTGGAAAACCCAATATACTCTTCTGATCTAACCTGGAAACAAAACCGATATTACTGTCAGGGTCTGGCCGGCAAACTGCAACTACCAGTTCTGCTGTCGTTTCCGTGACAGTAGCGAAATCTTCTACTATTTTCAGTGCAAATTCCACAATTGCATTTATCAATTTTTCTTCTGAATTCGTAACGATACCTTTATCAGTTTCCGGGTTGCCATTCTCTATGGAAGTTCATAAATCTAAATCGGATACGGTTTTGCTTCTCACCATCATACGGAGATATATTCTTTCATGCATCCGCTTACGTTTTCACAAAACAATGCGGTTTTCACCTTGTATTTATCGGACGTGCTCTGCTGTAAGTCAGTGACCACGGCCACAATTTCTTCCCAGACAGATGTCTACTGATGACAGAACGTACTGTAGTTTATGCGAAAAAGTTGACGCACCATTATTTGCAGCTGTTATTGTTCCTGGGTCTTTGAAACTGACAACCACCTCCGCATTTAAACGAATGTCCCTTACGAAACTGTACTTAAAGAATAGGTTATGTGGTAAATACAGTACGTTTCAATTTGAATGTCGTCTACCGCTGCAGAACAATTGAGTCGTCCATAATTTAGAGATGACGTCAGGTTAAGCCATTGAAAAGGTCCCAAGTAAGTTGCAGCTGTTTGTACCACTAAGTTCTCAGTCTGTCACTGACGCTAGTCACCAAGTAGTAATTTAATTAGTACTGGTTATCGTGGCGCATTACGGGCGCGCGCGCAGGTGTCTCTATTAAATGGGCCTTTATCGCAGCAGCCGTTTTGACGTTGGATATCAAACTGACGGTTATGAGTAACAAATTATTGAGTCGTGGATTATCTGATACATCGGT
>JAQGAU010004381.1:0-11706 GCA_034698045.1 Paramacrobiotus richtersi | reverse complement strand
CGTTGCATAAGGCCTTATGAAACTGGAACTGGATGACGAAACTGATGAAATACCTGCAGACAAACACACAATTGTCTTAGGACAATGCCAACAAAATACTGTGGTGTCATGTACCGCATGTACTCCACATCAGCAGCAATATGATATTTGGATCCGGCGTCAAAATCGGCCTCGGATCGCGGCATGGCCGCTACAATGCCTTGGTACTTGGTGCTGCCAAAACACAACGAATTATTCGTACCACACATTTCTTTAATTTTTGAATGACTTTTCTTAATGGTGCAAGATTTTGCCATGTTTTTAATAGAAACTAAACAATTATTATCATTTACTTTTTATTTTATATTTCTGTCGTTTTTCATATCGAGAAAGTGTTCTTAATTGAGACCATTTAAAGTTAGTTTCCTTATACCGTTTTTGATATGTCGTAGATGATAGTTTTACTTTAAAGTCTTGTACGAAATAAACAGAATGTTCGTGATCTATTTTGTATAATTTTTGATGTGAAAACAGTTATGAAATCGAGTGTCAACATACGTATAATTCCACCAGCCGGAATTGAGATTGTCTGTGGAAATATTCCCGGAAAAGGCGTCATAGCGATATCTATCCACGGCGTAAGCGAAGGGCAGGAAGACGATCTTCTCCAGCGCCGTGGCAAACATGAAGTTGAGGTCACTTTCTACAACGCACATGCACTGTATATACGCTGTACACATATACTACAGAATCTGATACTGTACATGTACTGTATAAGTCTGTATTAGTTTATGTATTTATAGAGTTCTACTTTTAAATGATACTCCATGTCAACCACACACACACAACAGCGCTCGTAAAAACAACAGCAACGACAGAACAACGCGCCGAGGCAGACATTCTGCGTCCTTTACGAATTACGGGAAAACATTTAATTTCATCCAGATTAGCCGATGGAGGCGCTGTGCCCAGAACATCCATGATCACATTCGCGCGCTGTAATGCAATACTTATTCGTTGGAATAGGTACTCTTTCGTTCGCTTCTCCACTCCTGGTGGATTTTCCCAGCTAAGATGGGCGCTTCCGGGCCCCACGGTCTAATGGGCAGAAGATGTATTCGCTAGTGATGTTGTGGTATTTCACGGTGCTGCTGCAGCAGCCTGCTTCGCCAAGCGACGGTAGATGGGCGGGTTGCGTCGCAGGTCAACATCTTGCCCCGCTCCCAGGTGCTAGAGTGACAGCATGTGGTTTTTGTGGTTAGAGTGACAGGTTTAATTGCGGCGTTGAGGGTAACGTGTGCCTGTTTTCATTCCTGCACCCTTCCGACAGCTTAGAGCGTGGGAGCCTGTATTGGCAAGGGCGCGTGACCCGCCAACACAGCGATGCATATGGGGAATACTTACTCGGGCCGTAAGGCGGAGGGCCACCGCGATTCGGAGTAGTGAATCATTGAGGAAGGTTACCGAGTGGAGAAACTGACAAAGCCTGCAGCCATGCGCCAGATTCTCGGGCCGAAACGGCTAACAATCGACTGTATGTACTGTACTGTACTGTACAGCTACAAACTCCTGTAACTGTGCTGTTTTTGCCAGCTAATGGTAACTTACTATTATCTTACTTACCATTGCTAAGTAATATTTGGCAGTACTATATTGGCTGAAACCGTTATAACGTCAACTTACGCTCGTCCTCCGTGTTGTTCTTGAGTAGACCCAGCCAGGACAAGTGTTTGGGTGTTTTGACACTCAGCGCCAGTGTGTCGCCCACTAGCATCAACAACAACATCCGTATAACAATGATTATTTTGCATGAAGAGCGAAGTCAGTGGAACAACAATGTGTAAGTACGCTTACCGGCTTCATGGAATCCCGAGTTGGCGCCATCCTTAAATGCAACTAACGGTTGCTTGGAATACTACACAAAAAAACTCTCTTTTCATATCCAGATTTCTTCTTATGTATAAGTAACTTTTGTATACTGTAACTATATACCAATATTTTGTGTACGTATTTTGATGCAATGGATGTATTTTAATTCTACACTCGATGTAGTATATGTACATAGCAGAAGTATCAGAAAGGGTTTTTTTAGTACCTGTAAAAAGTACTGAATATGGCCCATTTCGCTGTAAAAGAAAAAGCGCATTCATCAAGGCAGCATCCACAATTTACCTGATTAATATTTGAACACACAATTGAGCATCAGTACATACTGGTGAATGGTGATGAGATCGTCCATGGCGATTTCCGTGCACATTTTCACGCTGCAAACCACAATAATTATAGTTAAAACATTGAAATAAAGTTATCACTTCCAAACGCGCGCGTTTTGTTGTCGATGAAAACCACTATCGGGGCGGCATTTTTACCCCAAAACTAACTTTGCTTGTTGATACTACTAGCGAAGCGGCAGTTACAGTAACGTGCTTGATCGCCATGTATAACTAACCGGACATCATCGGGATCAGCCGTGTAAAAGTCCCAGGCGGAGGCGTGGCAGACAATGTCCCGATCCTTGGGACGTCTGTAGACGGTGCGGTTCCAGAAGCCCTCGGGCATCGGAATGAGGCCCAGGTCGGTCTGGAACTGGTCCGACAGATGGAACATGCGCTCCACCGTGTAGTTCTGCGCCTTCATCTCCTGGCTCACATCCAGCAGCGGTTTGCTGGGGAAGAGCTGGGTGAAGTTCAGCATACCTTCGCAGCTCTGGGAAAACATGTCGCCTATATAATACAATGTGATCGTCAAGAAATATACCAATTCGTTCATCAAGGGTGATAATACTTGTGAACGCGTGCTTCCAACTTGTGACCTTTAGGTTAAGTTTCTCTAATGTACGGTAGCTAAACTTTAATTTGTATATATGCTGTATTAACTCATTTATACTACATGTGGCTCAACTAACTCATTTGTACTTTACAGACTTTATGTACGTTATTTTTACTTTATACGTTGTTAATTACGGTTTTGCGGATTACATGCAGTAATTTATTTCTATGGAGCATTAACTTTTTTACTATAATTATACTTTTACCATTACTTAATTGATAATTTGTATATATCTTGTTATCGGTTTATTTGAAACGATCAAACTAGATCACGCACAAAACAATAATCATGTTTTCATCTCTATACATTTAACGTTTTCAGTACTTATAGTAGTTATTCTTATCTTATGTTGCACATTTGCGTATTGTGTACAAAAGTAACGTTGTTTCAACGGTTAATTTATATACGTTTAGTACGTTTAGTTATACAGATACATTTTGTGATATACAGTATACATCGCTTGCTTGTATTGTATATCTTAAAAATAGTTTATTAAATGTAGTCTGGTGCATGTACTGGTATAAAACTTGAACAAAATACAATAATAATGCGTTGATGTTGCTTTAATTCGTATACCCATTAAGTATGCGGGAAGGGGCCCGGTCGCCGAGATGTTCTCCTTGGGGAATTTGACGATGAGCCGACGGCGGAGGTAGGCGTGTACCTGCAGGTACAGCGGGCGCACTTGTTGCCACAAACGCTCCAGATCAGCCAGAAACGCCGCGTCCGTGTAGTTCAAGCCTTCGACTACGTAACCGGAACGCCACAACGCCCCGGCGTCCGCATAACCTACAAACACGCCATTCTTCACATTCTTATACGCCTGACCTTTCCAGGATTTGCACAATACATTTTAACAACACTGGTACATAAATTACAGTGATTATTCCAGCCGAAAATGACCAGGTTATAGCGTTTTCTCTCTATGTACATCTATATACTCGCTTTACGGAGAACGAGATGATTGATCTATTACGCCAATCAATGGACAATACACAATGCAATAAAAGTGCTGACACGTGTACCTGAGAGGCGGGCGCCCTTGTTCTTGAGATTGATATATGTTGTGTAGTTGGCGCGGATGGACTTGCCGCTGGCGTCCCGCCAGGCCTTCCAGGCGTACTGCCGGCGTTGCGTGTCGTTCCACGTGTCCCGCATATACTCTAGTACCACTGCAGGCACACAACATTGTTAATACTAGTGATCGATGCTATCGATAGTGTGCCCGGAGCTCGAAAAGGTAACCGCCACCCAGGCGGGCAATGTCTATGGCCTGTCGGATGTTGCATCACGCGTTTCGGGGCAGAAATTTTTGAAAACGTTCAGCGCATAAGAATAGCCCGTCGCTTCGCTCCGGGCAAATTAGCGTTATACAGTGTAAAAAGTACGAAGTATTCGTACGTAAATTGTCGCTGTCTTACCGGGATCATAGACGGTGAGTTTCTCCTTGGGACACGTGCCCTTCTCCGTCCAGTTGACCAGCTGCGACACGGGACTGACGGTATCAAAACAGATCTTGGCCGTGGAGTAGACGGAACTCATGTGGTTGACGAGGGAGGTCAGTTGCGACAGCTCATCCGGCGGCAGGGCGCTGTCGCCCAGCTCACTCAGGTCCTTGCGGATGCGCGCCAACTGCTCGTCCTGGGCCGTGGTGACATTGAACTGCACCACCATTTCCGCTACCTCTTTGGCGAACGCGGCACTTTGTTGGGTTTGCTTGACCTGTAGTTTTCAAGATGACATACTGCTCAACGTTTTCAAAAACGTTTTCTGTTGCTATTTTGAGAGAAAGCGCGGCGTCAGTACTGTATTGGGTACACTGCCACGTACTAAGACACTTTTGAAACATAACAGTGGTGTTGCTTTTTCAGTTTTAGTTTTGAACAGTAATGTTTCTACCGTAGTAATCTTTAGCGCCAGCAATGTCAGAAAACCTTGCCATTAAAGTTTGGCATGGGAAAAAAATTTACTAATAATATACTATATATTAAAAATATATATAGCAGTATTATACTGAATTACGCTGGCATACCGTATCGGCTTCGGTTTGATTGGTGATATTGTTCTCGAAATCCCAGGATGACATGGCGCCGAAGCGGCTTATGTCGGTGGCCACCGGGTTGTACCTGTTGATTAGCCGGCTGTGTATTGGTGTATTGACTGAAAACATCGTTCTCACAGACCACTCTACCATTCTCTGAGCCACTGCCAAAAGTACTCGGGACTGTCCAGCTTGGATGCATCCGGACGGGCATGGGCCGTGAAATTGCCGGTGTCCACTGGATAGAACGCGCCCTCCACCAGGGCGCCCAGCAGGATAATGGCCCCTTAAAAAAACTTGATAAGTCCATTAGTATGTTTTATTCGGCAATGGCCCAGAAATAATGTAGACACAATAACAATTCCAAAAATCAAATAACAAATTTGTCCCAGTTAGCACGCGAAGGAACAGCAGCCAGAATCAAACTAATATTACCACGCACTACTTCCATGCTTAGACGCTGAAACAAAAAACAAGTCGCTCTAGTCTCTCATGTACGTAAAAACAACCGTTTTCCAATTTCTTAGTTTCTCTTAGTCCTTTAGTTAACCGACAAACAGAACACGAAAATACAATGCTTTTACTTGTTTTTTTAAAAAAAAAAGAGGTTTTGGATTTATTTCAGGTTTTCATTCTAGAAATATACAAAAGTTTTATTAATCATCATTTTTTAAGCGAATTTTTGACCTGAAAATCAAAACTAATATTAAGGCTAAATGTTTTGCAAACCTTTCGAACGTTGACCTTATATATGTGATTACTTAGACATCTACCGCAAAAACACGAAAAGGCACCCAAAAACACAGGTAGTGAATTGTTTTTGTACGTGCCTTCATTGTGTGCAGCTACTGTACGTTAAATTGTACGAGATTTTTCAAATCCTGAAATGGAACTAGTCGTCTCACCAGTTAAATAAATAGCCAACGTCCCCGCCATATTTTAGATGAAAATGCGGGAAGAAATAGTCCAATGATTCGAGATAACACGTCCTTGTCAAAATTAATGAAATGCTACCACGGAATATCGCAACAGCCTGCCATGAAGTGAACGTGTAACACAGTGAAGATCGACCAGTTAGCAATTAATAATCACCGCCAACTTGATTCCGCCGGCAACAACAGGTGGGGTAATAACATACGAATGTACGCAATACTTTTTTCACGATGATCGATCAACTGACTGACACCTTCGGATGTCGCCTCAGGGTTTCTTGAAATCTATATTCAGAATCGATTCGAAAATACACAGCACTATCCAGATCTATGCTAGTTAAAGTGAAAACATACTCAGGGGGTTCCGTATTGGGTTGTTCCCAAAGAGAAACTTTTGCATCAAATCCCAGATGTGTATCGTTACCGCATATGGTACGCATGACAGCAAAGGGATTGCTCTACCCTGTGATCAGGTCATTGTTTACTCGCAGCACGCGCGCAGCCCACAATACGTGTGTAAACAAAGAGCAGGTAAATAAGAACGAAAGTCGCGATAAATTCAGCCGTGCATCAAAAGTATGGTTTAAAAACGGTATAAATATATATAAACAACGATTTTGACAGACAAAGCAAACCCCTGTTATTATTATAAGTTTATTTTTATATTATCGCACTACGGTGCAGTAGCCAGACCCTTTTGCAAGAAACTGATACAACAGTCCTGCTGGCTGGCTGTTGGAAATGTGTGGGATTTTTATGTTGGAAATGTACGTGCAAGATAAGGAATTGACTGTCAGCCATTGTTTAGCTTGTTTTCAAAACGAGAATCTAATTGAAGAATCTAATAGAAAGTCTGTCCAGAAGGCTTGGGACGAACCGATGGTCAACAAAACAGTGACCCGCCTACAGGAAGTCCATCGAAACGACATTTCCAGCCAAGCACGATTGTTGGCCGTTTCCGAGAGAGAGTCGGGGGCATGGCTACAGGCATTGCCTGCCAGCACTCTGGGCAATGTGTTGAATGATTCAGCTTTAAGGATTGCGGTGGCACTAGTCGACTCCGAGCACCTGTGAACATCGCGCACCCTTGAATATGCGGTCAGCGGGCCGATGAACGAGGATACCATGCCCTCAGGGCCTCAGCTGCAAGAAAAGCGCTGGGAGCAAGAAAGCCCATACCACACTCAACAACGTAGTCAAGCGGACATTTGCGTCAGCCGGATACGAAACCGAACTGGAACCACCAGGCATATTCAGGACTGACGGCAAAAGACCAGATGGTGTCACTCTAGCGCCATGGGAGCGGGGGAAGATGCTGACGCATCCGGACACCCGACGAGTATCCCCAGATGCAATTAATTTCACCCGGACATCTTTGCCGGCGTCCAGTTTGTAACCAGTTTTATGTGGACATTTACCGAGTTCATTTGCAAAAGGGAAACTTAGCCGCACACTTCCGTCTCATATTGTATTTGATAATTGGAGAACACAGTCGGTGGATCATCCTGCAGATGTACACCGAAAGCATTTAACAGGTTCATTACTGGTAGGTGAATTTAGGTGCGAAAGCCATGCAGTCACAGTTTGATCGATCAGCGTACATTGCGTGCCATGCTGCTTAATCCATCTTCACTCAAAGGTCATAAATTGTGTAAAGATCTTGCATGTGCCTTATTTCATTACTGTACAGGGCTTCAGACTGGCTTTCATTTGGTTTACCGAAGGAGTTTATACGCCGCCACACGATCTGTTTCACTCGGACACTTAGCCAAGGTCAAGTATACCATACCATATCCCAGTCTACTAGGTCCAGTCCCGGATCCCAAACCCAGGTTTTCCTAGTACCCCACTTGCAGAGTGCTAGCATATGATATCAGTTTTACCTGAGTATGTGTTCAGCTCAGTTCATGACCGTCTTGATGCGGGCATTTGTCCCGAATGCCATACAATTGCCTGACATCTTTTGTTTACCGCGTCCCAGCGAAACCATCTGCAGCTCAGATGACATTGGTTATTTGGTGTCAATCGGCAAAGTGTACGGATAAAAGTGGTCATTTCATGCAAAGTGGTCAGCGGCAGTGGTCCGGGAAAAGTCCGGGAAAAACAGACTATCCACTGAACCCCGGCAAAAGTGCCCAAGTGACCTTTAGATGGGTCGCAGTGTCCTTAGAGGAATCTTGTAGAAAACGTTTCGGGCGGATGGAATGGGCTCTTGATCAGATGGAATGTTTGTTTATCAAAACGGTCTTTCGTTTGATCGGTGGTGGCAAAGGTTTAGTCAACCATCCTGTTCGAATCTTTGAGGCGTTCGGTGTGATTTCTTCGCTGTTTTCGGTTCATTTCCTCGTTATTTCTTTTTCGGTTTCTTGTAAATATTTTCTTTTCTTTTAATGTTCAAATTTTGTGGGCTAATTTAGCGGTCCCAGCGCACGCACTATTGTACTGTCTATGGCCGAATATTGCGAGTAAAACAGCAGAATTTGTAATCCAAAATTACACACTTTTTTATTCTCGACACACATTGGCAGTATCGAGTCGTGTTTTGAGTCGGCTTTGTGACAAGGAATGTTGAAAAAGAGAGAAACACGTAGGAAGAATGCGTACAAAAAAGGAATAGTTAGTCCCAGCCGATTTTCTCCTTGTTCTTGGCGTTGGCATCCTGTAGGAACTTGAAGAGAGGGTCGAAGAATTCCAGAAGGGCACCGGCGTCCATTTTGGGGGAGCCGGTGATGCGCTCCATGGCCACGGGCCAGGGCAACGAGGATCCCAAGGATAACATGTCACTGCGGCAAATACATGTTCAAATACATAGAAAATGTGTAGTAAAATGTATAATACACATATAGGCACGTTTTCGTTTATATGGCTGCAGATATATGTTTTATGTTTTACTATATTTATATGATTTATCTTTCAAACTTTAAATAAAAATATACATAAAATATGATAACGTATATAAAAATATATAGAAGACATATAAGAAGAAACAGAAGAAAAAATATGTAGAAGACACATAAGAATAATAACATTAAACCTACGTGGAAGTAGCATGATTACACGAATTGTTTCAAAAGTGGAAACTGACAGAAATAAGATATTAAAAACATGATAATATTAAACAGGGTAAATGTTCGCATACGATAATTAAAAAAGAGTGAAATACATAAAATATATAAATAAACAGATAAAAAAGAAATAAATATAAAAACAGCCAGTGACACCTAAAACATAAGCAGTCGTACCTGAGTAGTTTGCCGGCAGGTTTGGAATTGTTAATATCACACTGGTACAAGAGGCCCGTGTGACCGGACGCGTTGCATAAGGCCTTATGAAACTGGAACTGTATGACGAAACTGATGAAATACCTGCCGACAATACAATGTTATTGTCTTTGCACAATGCCAACAAAATATTGTGGTATCATATACCGCATGTACTCCACATCAGCAGCAATATGAAATTTGGATCCGGCGTCAAAGTCGGCTTCGGATCGCGGCATGGCTGGGACAATGCCTTGGTACTTTGCGCTGCCAGAATAACGAATTACCCTTACCACTCATTTTCTTAATTTTCAAATAACGTTTCTTAATGGTGGAATATTCTTACATGTTTCTGATATATTAGAGGCAGTTATTGTCACTTATTTTGTTATTCATGTTTCGTATATTTTTGTATTATCTACTTGTTTGTAACACTTTTTCCCAGTTAACTTTGATTTAATTCGCTTTTTATGTTTTCAGTATGCTTAAAACTAGCTACTAATTTTTGTTTTTCTGTTCAATTTGATTAATATTTTACGTGCAGATGGAATGTTTTTAAATGGTATGGGTCATTAATATTTAAATTTTGTTTTCCATATACGGTTCTTATGCAGGCATCTATTTTTTATACAGTGACGGTTACATATTTTGTCTGTTTTGTTTTACATTTTATTGTACATTTTATTTTGCATCTTATTTTACATTTTATTGTACATTATATTGTACAGTATATGAAAAAAACTGTATTTAAAAATATGAAAAAATTTACAATAACATGTACAACAAAATGTACCTCCAATAGAACTTTAGATGATATTTTGTTACGTTAAAGCAATGAGATAAATAAAAATTAAATAAAACAAGTAAATATTTTGGATTCAGTTTTTCTGTGCAGTTTCTATGTGGGATGCAGTGTTAGATCCGGTGTCAACATACGTATAATTCCACCAGCCGGCATTGAGATCGTCTTTGGAGATATTTCCGGAAAAGACATCATACCGATAGCGATCCATGGCGTAAGCAAATGGCAGGAAGACGATCTTCTCCAGCGCCGTGGCAAACATGAAATTGAGGTCACTCTCTACAAGGCACATGCACTTTTTTGACCAGCGAAGCAACAATTGTATTAAATTCGCTGACAACGTTAAAGCCAACCTACGCTCGTCTTCCGTGTTGTTCTTGAGTAGACCCAGCCAGGACAAATGTTTGGGTGTTTTGACACTCAACGCCAGCGTGTCGCCAACTAGCAGCAAACAATAACATCCGTGTAATAATAATTATTTTGGGTATACAATTGAAACAGCAGAGTATGTGTACCGGCTTCATGGAATCCCGAGTTGGCGCCCTCTTTAAAGGCAACCAGTGGTTGCGTAGAATACTAAAACAAATTTTTGTTTCAATAAATATAATATAATGAAAAGAATAATTTAATATATAATTTATATAATATTAATTTTATTTAATTTAATGTGATTCATGATCAGCATATTTCTGTACATAAATATGTCGGACAGAAAACCTGCTGATTACATCGGCATGCATATTTATGTTATAAACCTTTATTTGTTTATAAGTCTTGTATTGTACCTGTAAAAAGTACTGAATGTGGCCCATTTCGCTGCAAAGAAAGATCCGATTCATCAAGACTGCATCAAGAATTATTTAGTTAATAAACATTAATAAATTATGTTTTATATTTTTATATTATATTTATATTATCATATATTATGTATATTTATATTAAATTAATAAATTTGTATAATATGATGCATCATTATCGATAATAAGATAGAACAGAGTGAACAGGAAAACAGTACAAGTCAGTACATACTGGTGAATAGTGATGAGATCGTCCATAGCGATTTCCGTGCACATTTTCACCCTGCAACAGAACAAGCATTAAAATAATGCCGGACGGCAGTTACGTTCAAAACTGTATGCCAGTCCTCTAGCCAGGGCGGCAGTTACTTGCCACCACGCTTTTATTTGTATAACGCGCTGGTCGGTGTATACTAACCGGACATCATCGGGATTGACCGTGTAAAAGTCCCAGGCGGAGGCGTGGCAGACCACGTCCCGGTCGGTGGGGCGGGTGTACTGGGTGCGGTTCCAGAAGCCCTCGGGCATGGGAATGAGGCCCAGGTCGGTCTGGAACTGGTCCGACAGATGGAACATGCGCTCCACCGTGTAGTTCTGCGCCTTCATCTCCTCGGTGACGTCCAGCAGCGGTTTGCTGGGGAAGAGCTGGGTGAAGTTCAGCATACCCTCGCAGCTCTGGGAGAACATGTCGCCTACGAGATTAATACAACATTCAGTCTGGTGCCGTATATACGAGTGTTTCCGCATTGTGACCTTTATTTTCAGTGCCGCTTAACATTGTCATGTATACACTATGCACACAACTTTTACTGAATTCATATACGTACGTTAATGTATACATCTTTTTTTTACGTTATATGGTCAATATTTCTTGAAGTTTATAGTTTACTGCAATTAATTGAATGACTACAGTACTTACTTGGCTACAATGGTAAGCATCGTATGTTTCTACGCTTTTCGCAGACTTTTCATTTCAGTACTTTATTAATGTACTTCGACTGCTGCGGCAGGATATGGCACATAATTTACGGATCACGGGTTATTGCACCCCTCCCCCCAATGCTTT
>JAQGAU010004380.1:0-11708 GCA_034698045.1 Paramacrobiotus richtersi | reverse complement strand
GCTAGTAAATAGTTTACAGATGCTCGGCTGTTGTGATTTCGCTAATACTTATGACAATACACAGAATTTCCCCTTAATTAAAGAGATTCAGTGGCACCGTGGTTAACCGTTCATGGAGCAGTTCGCGCGTCGGCAACGGCAGGGAAATAACGCGTCCGTTTCATCCTCCAAGACCCCGCAGTGTTGGCAGATGCGTTTACTTCGATCCAGCGCCCGGTTTCAACCCGGAGGAAGTACGCAGAACGAAGCGCTGCAATTGAAATATTAAAGTAATTATAAAAAGGCTGAATATAGTCTATTTCTTCCTTTCAGTTAATTGGTGTCTCCGTGTCACTTCTCTGGGATGTGGGCACGTATTTGGAGGGATTAGGTAATTACACATACTTGAAACATGTTTCGAACGTGTGTTAAAATCTTGATTTGCTGCCGCGATATTAGCGGCGGTTCACAGTGGAAAGCAAGGTCATGAAAGAATGTTCAGCATTATAACACTTGAATCGCCTTCTATCTGTTTTTTTCGCCTCATTTAGCATTATTTAGTATGTACATGTACTAATACCATGCACAAATGCATGGCACCTGCTGGTTAGAATGGACCGGAGGAATTAAACTTGCTAGCTTGCGTACGAGCAAAAGGACGCGCTCAGACTGTTTAAACTTTTATGCCGCGGAAACTTGACAGAAAGATCGTGTTCCGGAGGTTCCGCGTATCTGACATAACTTTATCGCAATGCAGACAATCTGCTCACCAGGTAGTAAGCAAATTATGCGCCCTCTTTCTAGGAGGCTGTGCGATATCATTCTGCTACAGTTAAGCTGCTCACGGTATATGCAACACTGACAAGTAAACTGCGTCACATGGGTTACAGAACACACGGGGAACGGTTACGGGCTGTAGGACATATCGGGAAAAATGCCAAGGTGAGACTGGACACCCGAAAGCTGTTTTCACAATGAAAATTGTGGGTGGGAAAAGTTTACGGTGGACCTTTTATCGACCCTCCATACAGTTTTAGCTGTTGCGGGGAAAAAGTAGCAGATGTTTTTTTCCGCCCTGGCGGTTTTAGCGGTTACATGTGTGTAAGGCATTCTGGCCCACAAGGGAGAAGGCGATAAGCAAGAAAAGTACATGCTTTATGAAGAGATCAAGAACCAAGAGCAAAGTAAAATACTTCAGGTACCTGAAAAAGAATCCGTTTCACCACTTTGGTTAAAACCAGAACCGGACGGCAAATTACAGGCCTAAACAGCAGTAGCGATACCACGAAGAAGACCTCTAACGGAGACGTATGTGCTGTTCCAAAACTGAATCAAACTCTGCTAGGAAAAGGAACCCAAGCGGGGCAGGCCGAATGTACTGTAAATCAGTACCACAGGAAGAGTAAGCGATGCACAACATATTTCAAAGCAGCCCGCAGTTAAACAACCCGAACGCTATCCATAAAGTGACTGGAAACAAATTCCTGCACTACTGAATAACCTTTCCGAAAGAGCGGATTAAACAATAAAAATGGATAGCGTACCTGCGATCCCTGCCTTTTTGATCCACAAAACGTACCGATGAACATGCACACCGTGTTCATGATTGCTTTGTCACTCATGAAGAAATACGGTATTCATGCTCGATGTCACTTGGATTAAGAGATGTAGTCAATCCTGAAGAATCACTGAGATACCAATACTTTGTCGGCAACAGTGTTGCCGACAAATTACTGGAATTTCAGTGATGTCAGCAACTGTAACACATGTGTTGATTGGCACACTGCAGAATATTACATTGCGGTTTATGTGGTATTACCATGGGCTGCGAAATACGGATGCTTGGCTGCAATACGACCAGAAACGTGTTTACATCATCAGGGGCAATACCGCACGGAAGATAGTATAATTAACAGAAAGGTGGAAAAAGCAAATTATACCTTGCCGTATGACTTTAATATTCCAACTGCAGTGCTTCCTTCCGCGTAGGAGCAAAGGTCAGGCTCAGACTGTCACAATTACAAAAACTTGGATGTGGTCACGTTGTAACCGAGGGAAGCACATGACGCGTCAACCGGCTAATAAACGAACAGCCTCAGTCAGTTTCAAGGTGACTGCTTTATTTCGATGTGTAAACACCTGCAGCAGTCGATTTCTGGGAGATTTGCTTTTGTTTTCTTATTTTATAATCAAAATTTTGAGGGTTGCTGGAAAAATGTAATTCCTTTTTCGAACGGCGTTGTATGCATGCTTGGTGTATTCGTTTCTGCTCCATACAACTTCACAGAATCATATTAGGAAAGATTTACCCAACCAGATGCTGCTGCTCTGGGTATATTTATTCCCGTGTTTGAAGTTCGGCACAGAATACCGGATGGATGATACAAGTATAAGCTATCTTTGCGACGCAACTTCTTGTTCAGTTTTGTTTACAGCTGCGATTTCCGATCAGACCGATCTGGTACGGCTTAAGGCAGTACCAGATCCGTCGTCATTACGTCGACAGGCTCGTTCTACTTTGTCATAGCATTTATGGTTTAATTCGGCGTACATGCGGCCAATATGCAAGTCGTCCAGGGCTTTGAACGCGAGAGGAGTAATTACACTCCGGTAATACGAACTCGCATTAACCGACTACTACAAAGTACAGACTACACTTTACTATGTACATGCTGAATACTACAGCCATAGCATAAACCTTTTATTACGAAAGCCGCATCAGAAAACAAAAGCCTGTGTATGTGACTGTGGTGTTTACAAGTACGTATACCGATGTTTGTATCGCAGCTTTTATGTAGTCGGGAACCGTAAACAAACAAGCAGCAACTGAATGGACATAATTCGTACCCAAGAAACAAGGAAGCAATAGTTGCTAAGCCAGTAACAAGTAGGAAAGAGAAATGTATAATCTCGAGAACGTACCATATATCACACTCCTCCCTTTCGCAAAAAGAGTGTGAAACTTGTAACAGAATCAGAAGAAGAGAATCACCGTAACAGAACCATTGAAACATAATCATTGTAACAGAATCAATATTGTAGCATTGTACATATGAAACTTAGCACCATAGTAACATAAGAACCATGAAATGTAGAACCATGCAGCGAACCTTAAAGAATATCATAGGGCAAAGGGGCGTAGTCAGAGCTGACGTAGTTGGTACCTCCCTTTCCTTCGCGCCATCCTTCTTGGGATTCCTTCTTGGGCGAACGGCATACTTTACCGAGATGACCGCGTTTCCCGCATTTGTTGCAGACGTGTTTTCGGTAGAAGCAGCGTTCACGCATGTGGTCCTGTGAACCACACGAGTCGCACCGGCGTTTCGGGGATTCGGAACTGGAAGGAGAATCCTTCTTGGAAGTCGATGGCTGATTCGACCGAGACTTGGCACTGGAATCGCCATTTGAACTGGGTTTCGGAAGCGAGCCGGAACTGGTCCTTGTGGTTTTGGAAGAAACTTTATGCACTGTGGGATCGCGATTCCGATCTGTGGCGCTTTCAACCGCTTGTTCCATACCAGTTTCGCACTTGCGATCGGCATTCAGGGTTTCGTCGTGGTTGGCGTACTTGTTAATCAGTAAATGGCGGCGCACAGAATCAGAGATAATCCCATTGATAAACACAGCAGTCAACATAGAATCAATGATCGCAGCAGGGAATTCACAGTATGTGATTTTATAGCGCAATCGGCCGGAGAACTCAGCTAGAGATTCGCCATCTTTCTGGCACATTTTGAAAAAGTGAGACCATTCTGCTTCTTTAAAGGTGAAGCGATTATAGATCGTATCAAGCTTTGCAAACAGAATCTCAACAGTCAGACTTTTATCGTTTAGTGGAGTAGGGCGACACATCATAACTAACGTTTCAGAAGCTTTGACCTCTAACGATGTAAGCAACAATCCCTTCTTCTTCTCAGGCGGAATATCAGCGAAATCAACATATGCATCGTAGATATCTTTCCACATGTCCCATTGCATATTATCCGGATTAAAACGCAAAAGGGCGTGGTTTTCTGGGGTCGCCATTGAGAAAAGAATTACACGAAAAATCGATGATAAACCAAATAATGCGAAATCGTAAAGGTCAATGTTGAGTACGTAATACAAGCTTCACGCCAGTTGTGGTGTTTACAAGTACGTATACCGATGTTTGTATCGCAGCTTTTATGTAGTCGGGAACCGTAAACAAACAAGCAGCAACTGAATGGACATAATTCGTACCCAAGAAACAAGGAAGCAATAGTTGCTAAGCCAGTAACAAGTAGGAAAGAGAAATGTATAATCTCGAGAACGTACCATATATCACAGTGACACTACTGCAAAATTTACAGATTTAAAGAAACATCCAAAGTCAAGCCATACCATCTGTAAACAGCCTAGTACAGAAGTAATTTATGTTGTCAGGAATACGATCATAATACCATCACTTTCTTTGGGCAACACCTTTCGGATCTGCCGATCAGAAAGCGGTATTTATCGGATTCTATAACTTTTGTGTGCGCATTTAACACTTTCAGCACATCTAATTTCATCTGTGAATGTTCCGTTTCAAGTCATTTGTTGCCGAAAGCTAATAATGATTGTGGCAGAAGTCCGAGAAATGCGAATTTGTATGTTCACCTCATTTTAGGAATTACAGTGAATTACAGAAGACAAGAAAACCTTGGTGGAGCAGGCCGAAAGTTACGCAGTACAACAGGAAGAGAATTCGGAAGCGATGCACAAAACATTTGTGATCAGGCCAAAATGTAAAATAATGCAAATGCTAACCACAAAGCGAGTTCCTGCATTACTGTAGCATCTTTCAGAGAGGGCAGATTATATGGGAAAATGATAGACATACCTGCATTCCTGCCGTTTTGGTCCACAAAACGTACCGATGATTCACATGAACACCATATTCATCGAAGTGATAAAAAATAATGAACACGGTGGTCATGATCGGTGTCACTTAGATCGCTAGAAATAGTGAATCTATACGACGTTACGACAGCGATCACGAGCACCGTTTTCATTATCTAAACTACAATATATCCTGAAGAATCACAGGAGGAACTGTGGAACTGTTTAGCGATCCCAGAGATGCTGTACTTACTGAGGATGTCAGAATGTTGGAAGCACGACCGGGAACTGGACAGATTTGACTTGCTAATCCGAACAAAGGCGGAAGCCATTACGCACGTGCAGATGACCGATAGTATTTGGAAGCAGGCGTCGCTGCCGTTGAAAGGCGGTGGCCTGGGATTGATTAGTGCATCCGGGATTGCACTTCCGGCATACGTGGCTTCGTTGACTTCCAAATACATTGAAGCGATTGTTGCGGGTATCAATGCGCCCGATTTAACAGCCAGCCTAGTGAAGGACTGGTCGGACCGCACCTCCTGCAGGAGTGAACTAGAACCTCCTGCACCGGAGAGCCGTCAGTTCCATTCGGCGTGGACAAGCGCGCAGCACATTAAAAACTGGACCAGTATGTTGGAAGCAGCCGACGTGATAACCTCTTCTGGTTTGTTGGCGGTTTCTACACCTGGGTCCCGGGCATGGTTGTGTGCGTTGCCAGTTCCCACCTGTGGGACCATGCTGGACGACTCCCACTTACGATCGCAGTTGCCCTCCGTTTGGGAGCAGTCGTCTGTAAGGAACACCGTTGTGTGTGCAGATCACAAGTGGACTCACTTTGTCACCACGGACTTGTGTGTGAGCGTAGTAAAGGTCGACACCCTAGACACTCTGCGCTGAATGATGTATTGTCGTGCTCTGATATCAGCAAACTTTCCTGCATTATGGGAACCACCCGGGTTAGATAGCTGAGACGGCAAACGCCCGGACGGCATAACGCTCATGCCATGGCAGGCAGGCAAACCACTTATGGGGATGTCACAGTTGCCGATACGTGTGCGGATTCATACACTGCCCGCGCCAGTACAGTCTGTGGAGCGGCTGCGGATTAACGCGAACGGCAGAAGGAGACACGATATAGCACGCTGAGCGATCGGTACGTGGTTCAGCCGATTGGGTTTGAAACGATGGGCAGCTGGGGACCTAGAGCGTCGGCATTCATAAAAGATATAAGACGTAGAATATGGGAGAATAGCGGCAATCCCCGATCAATGGAGTTCCTGCGCCAGCGCATAAGTGTTGAAATACAGCGTGGAAACCGGATTTGTGTTATGGGTACTGTTGACTCGAATAAGGAAATGGAAGATGTGTTTTTGTTTTTTAATGTGTAACTGTTGGGTACGGAACTGCGTTGATGAGCAAAACTTGTACAGCCGGAAAAATGCAAGAGGTTAAGCCTGTTTGGTATTGTAATCGAAAATTATCACAGGAATACTAAATTTAGTAATTTATTGCAGCACCTCAATTGTTGTCATACTGCGATGCATGCGCTATTACGACGAGCTGAGGATGGTTCCGTGTAACATGACCAGAGGCTTGTTTACATCGTCAAAGGCAATATGCGTGCCGAGGTCGCATGGAAGAAACACGTCGCCCATATTGATTAGAGACTGAAAGGTAGAAAATGAGACTGTACGGTAAAGGAGCCAGTGAGGAAGCTAGAGAAAGTGGGATATTCGGAAAGACCTCCAAGAGGAATGCCGCTTACACTGTAGGCACACGTGTGGTCTGTGTTGATATCCTAAACGAGTTCAGTTATACAAATCTGGAGCTGAGGCTCTGTATTACATGGAAGTTGATTCGGAAAACATACCCAACAGAGCGCTTATACTTATATATAATACATAATAATAAACTAGGTAGCACTTCATTCTTTCGTGCTTGTAGACCGAGCGAGCTCTGAGCAGCCGATAAACCATACAAAAAGACTGACCGGATTTAAATCAAGCTTTCATTCCACCACAACATACAGACGTCTGTCAAAGTTTGGTTATTGAGAAGTCGGATCATAAGTTCATAACCTTTAAATTACACTCAGGCTTCCATTTGACTATTCCGCGTTACGGTATAACACTGCAGCACGTTTAAAAAAATTTGAAACTAAAAAATCATCAAGGATTGAGGACAAAATCTAGGTTCATGCCGCTTCCGGCAGAAACTCCTTTAAAAACTCTACTTAAAATTTGAGTCGCATCCGAGTGAGCTATTATGGCGTACAAGTTAAACATGTCCGGCTAGGCAGAATTCGGTAGTGATTTACTATGAGACGCAGCATTTTTCGCTAAATATTTCGTTAATTTCAGTAGTTTCATGACTTAAATAAATACATATAAGCATTTAACACACAGCATTTTGTTGTTATTGTTCTCTGCATACTGTGTAAAAGGGAGCAAAGCTCCGCTGCAGATGACATCGAAGTACTCGTAAAACTGTTAAAATAAAAGCCCAAGTCGGGGATAACCTTCGGCCACGGAAGGGGAGGGAGAAGGAAGAGATATTTTCGATTCAACAAACTCGCTGTTCCAGCGCTTTTTGTTCAATGTATGAAGTCAGTGTATGCGTACAAGCCTTTGCCCCGCGGGCTCGGCCCCTGCCCCTACGAGAATTGGGAATTTCTCTCCTAACTGATGCTTCGCCTCGCTGCGCCACTTTTAACGTAGGAGTCTATGGGAAGTCCCAGAGTCCGGATATCCGGACTCACAGAGTTTTCCCACCACAACTGGTATTTTTCGGGCACCCACAGGCCTAGTCGAAATCAGTTGCAGAAGAAAGCATGAAAATCTAACGATAGGTTTTCGAGATTTATTGCCATGTACCAAGTGACTTTTGGCCCAACTGTTGAAGCATAAACCTCGCTCGCTTCGCTCGCTCGGTCAATAATTAATTCGGAACAGAGTAAACTGCTAATTGTTACCATAACAACTTGTATAGCTTTGATGGCCACTGACGTAGTACTTATTATTGTTGCTTCGAATAGCGCGCGGAGCCGTAGAACAATTGCTTCGGTTACTGTAACCGAAGTGTATATGCAGCTGCACAGCCTGTACGAACTATTATTAGTGTTTGTGCACAGATGGTTCGTGATTAATTTTGGTTTCATGTTGTTGGTCATATTCATATACGGCTGGTTCCGAACCTTCAAATCAGAGGAAAAATTAAGTGATGCAGTACTGTTTATGGCGGCGTGACTACAGATCACAGCACACTTCAAGCAAGTGCCACTATAAAAGCCAGCCTTGGTCGAAAGTCTTACAAAGCGCATGCATAAACGGATTGTTTTTGCGTACATTGACGGCACTATGTCGCCGAATGTATGCTTGCTTTTTGGATTCTTAGCAGCCGTGTCTGTTCGTCCATGCAAGCAGTGTTCGCCAGTTGAACGTGAGTATTAAATTTTGCTGTTGGATAAATACAGCCAACCACAAACTGAATATGCAGGGAAAACCGTAACCAAAAGCGACAGTACAACTGTATTTCGAATAGTGGGCTTGGAAGTTTGGTGCTCTTGCTGACGGTAATCTGGTCTGCCTTATAGCGCTCACAAGTGTACTAGCAAAGGTCTCTCTTCGTTCGCCCTAATATCAAGCGAGCGTACGAGCAATTTCGTTGTTACAGGAAACCGGTGTGTAATCGCTATTAATTTGCGATACGCGATATCGTAAAATACCAAATATATTCCAACCAAAAAACCAATTTTAAATTTCCTATAAGAACGTGCAGGATCTGATAAGTACAAGCACGAGCATGAACGGGAGGCTCTTTACTGGCAAAAGCCGCAGCATTACAAATACCCAGCGCACTGATACAAGACCATTTTCACGTTCCACATTCAGAATCATACTAATCCTTTTATACAAACACGGACCTACCCAAAGCATTTTGAAAAAATACACTGGCTGCTGGACAGCAATCGGGCACACTGTGGGTGCTTTCTGCAATACCATATGTGCCATATCCTACAGAGGCTTAGTCTGGTCCAAAGTGTTTGACCTTTTCCATTCTCCGCTGCGCAGCCTTCTTGCTTATTTCCAACCCTTCTCATGGACAACTTTTTGTCTTTTATCTGACATATGTTGGAAAAAGCAGCTGCCTATTACCTGGCTCTGCTGAACTCTGTTTAAGCAGATAGATGTAGGATCGTTTTCTCCTGTCTTATAAGCACCACTGTGGACACTACGCAGTGTGTATACATATGCTTCAGTCGATAAAGCATAGGCGCTGTTGTTGCAAAAACTTATGTTTGATTGTATAATGTACGCTCGGGCTAGCGAACCACCGAATTTTATCTCCCATAGACTCCTTCGTTAAAAAAAGGAAAAGCGCCCGTGGATGCGAAACAGCAGGCTTTCGAAAGCGATCTGTTAAAGTTGAGATTGAGCATCACCGAAGTATCTGAGAAATGCATCAGTACAAACGTTCAGTACGCAGGTTGCGCGTAAAACGTTTTCGGATCTTGGTGTGAAAATAAACTCAATCAATATGTTGGACAGGCACCCCGACATTTCGTACCAGGGAAAACTCGTACCAGAAAAACTCGTACCACTACTTCGTACCGAAGAAAACTGGTACCACGGAAAGTTCGTACCACGTACCTTTCGTACCAAGGTAAATTCCACGTACCTTTCGTACCAAGATAAATTCGTACCAAGGAATATAACATAATAATAAATTTAATTGTATATTATCTTAGTAAACGACGAAGTGTGCTACGGCTACAGCAGAAGTTTAACCATGTGAATCACTGAATTACCAAGTGAAACGCATCGCGATTCGTGGCGCCAGTCCTGCGTAAACAAAGGTTTAGTATATAATGCATATGGGCAGGTTACTTGAAATAGTTTACTTTTGCCTCGGCTCCTTTACAAACAAAGCAATTCTCATTACTGATACGAACTCTTTAGGGCGTTTCCCTCACTTCCCCGAGTCTACAAGCGTCATTAAACTGTAAACGTTGCACTACCGGATCTCCTTTACGTCTGTTATTGTAATTGTATCGGAGAACTGGTATCAACGCATAAGTTCATTATCAGGTAATTTACTGAAGTATCATAGCTGACATTAATAACATTAACGTATGATGCAGTGTTAGCTGAGCACGTTCGGAACTAAACTCTTCCGGAAACGTCTACCCATCTACAGAATACTGTTACGCTAATAATTCTTGTCACCACAGCGGAAAGAAGATTTACGGCATACATACCATGCATAATTAGTATGATGCAAACCCGAAAGTTAATGTATTCGCATTATTCGGCGCGAGAAGTCGCGACTGGGAATCCGTTATGTACGCTTTTTGTCAAACCGGTAACGTTTCTTGCTGATTGTGAGTGGTTACTAATAAAAGTAATGGCAGCTATACTGGAAACAATTAACCTCCAACGAGTAGGCTTAAACTGTTAAAGGGAGATAATCATGTTCCAATTGTTTTACATTTTTCGCGTGGTCAGAACGAAATGTGTTTGGTACAAAAAGTCGCGGTACGAGAAGGTACGGTACGAGATTTTCTGGTACGAGTGGTCGGGACGCGTGTTGGGCACGGGCACGGTTTTGTAAACGCTATCGACTTCAAATGAGACTGGTACTTGAATTTGTTCCCTACGGCTGAACTGCAAAAACACTCATTGTGTCTTACGACAAAACCACTGGTCAAGCTTTACACTGGTGGTCGCGCATCGGCCTGCAGAAGAGTGACAGCGGATCAAGGTAAGTCTTTCGTGGTTCTTGTCAGAACACGAAAGGACGTTCTTCAGAACTGACAGAAGACGGCAAAAAACGAGTTTTGTAAAGAATTTTTTTAATTTTTAAGAATTTAAATAAATAACAGCACAGAATTTTAGAGAGACTATTTACCAGTTTTAGCAAAGGACAGAGCACGGGTCAGAGAAGTGTTCTAAACTGATAGGATTCGATTTACAATATGAAAAATTTCTACCACCTGTTAAAAACAAATACCGTGGAGGAATGCCAAACGAGTGTACGTCAGAAAAGTTAACTGTCAGGCTGAACAGTGGATTGTGGGAGCAACTGAAACCAGAGACCTGGCCCAGCACATCTGTCTGCAGTTGACACATCCATGCCACTCAACCGCAAGGCAGGGTTGATCTTTGTTGAACCGTCTTTTTAATGTACTGGTCTTTTGGCCTGCATGTGCTGTAAGCTTCTCTCTTATGGTGAAGATCCGAGAACCCAAGCACATGGATAACACGCATCACGACCCGTCGGGACTATTCGCACAATATACTGCACAATATACGGCACTATTCGCGCCCTGCGCTCACAAATCTACCACGCTGATTGAAGCTCCGCGCCGAAGGCCACCAGAGGCACTCTGTGCTCTGAAGACCTTTCCGATGGGTTAACCCAGCGGAAGGAAAATACCAGAAAGGGATGACGACTGCTCGCCTGACTAAGCGGTGACACAGACCAGCAATAGTCCAGGTACCCGGACTCTTGCCGTGGCGTACCCCAGTTTTGGCCCGTACCTGCCATAGACCTGTATGCTAAACGAAGAGCCAGGGAGCCCGAGTACTCCGGTTCTTGCCGTGGCGTACCACTCTTTCAGCTGTCCATGCCATAGACTTCCATGTTATACAGCGACCTAGAACTTGAGTACCCGCTGGTTCTTGCCGTGACGTACCCCACTCTAGCTCCTCATTCTCCATAGACTTTTATGTTATACAGCGACCCAAGAACCCAAGTACCCGCCGGTTGTTGCTGTGACGTACCCCTCTCGGGCTCCTCATTTTCCCATAAACTTCTATGTTATACAGCGACCCAAGAACCCAAGTACCCGCCGGTTCTTGCCGTGACGTACCCCTCTCGGGCTCCTC
>JAQGAU010004379.1:0-11708 GCA_034698045.1 Paramacrobiotus richtersi | reverse complement strand
AATCTCTACTGTCAAAAATGGCACGTTCGGCGGCAGTTACAAAGAAATTTCAATTTGAAAATAGATATATATTTACTAGTACCTTTGGTACTAATACATATATGGGGGGTGGCCTTCCGGAAAAAGTTACGATCGAAAAGTTTACCAAAATCAAAACGTACAGTGACAGTGACACAAGGAAAGATTTCTTGTTTCAGGATTGTTCTTATTTGATTTAAAGTACGATACCAAGAGTTGCGTGCGGTCCTCTTTTCGCCGGGAACGTCCAGATTTGCTTCGCATGGTTGACCCGCCTGTGCCGGTGTAATGGAACAGTGGATTCTGAAATTCGGTGCCTTCCATTTCGACCATATCTCGGCTATTGTCCGCATCAAGGCTGCGGAATCCAAAACCCAAACCTCGCCTGAAAGGTGCAAATGTATAAGGTTACCACATTTCCAAATCGGTAACCTTTTCTTTTAGCATTTCGCCGTATAAAGAGCTTTTCTTCCAAAATGAACATCTTATATTGGTCATCCTTGGTTACAAATTCTACGTAACCGCGGTACGCAAGAAGCAGTTCCGGTGCAAAGCGATAAATCGTATTACAACTGACCTTTTGCGATACAGAACGAACAGTGCTCCAAGAATGATGAGTAGAAGAACAAGTACCGTTACGGTAATTCCCGCGATAACGCCGCTTTTCGATTCTAACGTAAGCAGAAATTGTCCACATGTCAGTGATTTTTATTAACACAAATCTAATATTTTAACATTTCTTTATTTTATTTATTGTCGGTAAATACAAGCCAGTACAAACTTAATTCTAATTAAATCCAAAAACTTCAGCATGTTTGTTTTATTTAATCTTTCATGCTGCTGTAAATAAAAAGTTACAGGTATCTATAACCTTTAATTATATACTGGGTTTTCTAATGAAAACAATACCTGTTGATCCAGTGTGGGCCTGCGATGCTGCAGTCACCGGTTTGGATGTATCAGATACCAGTAAAACCAGTGTGCCATCATCGACGAAACTGATTTGTCCAGGAACAGCTTAAATGAAACCATTTACATAGTCTTACAAATTTTTTATGCGACGTATAAATATTGAGGATATATGCGCTTACGGTTTTTCAGTTTATCAAAGACAAAATTTGCAGCACCGTCCGCGGTATAGATGGGATCATTATCCGTTAAATCCATCAGTTTGGAGTGGATAAATACGGTCTGTATGGTCATATCATCCATGACTGATACGTGAATATCCAGAGCATCCTGTGCGAGGTAGTGCATATTGCAGATCAACCGCTCAAAAAATTTTTATACATACGTGCTCGATATCGGTTTGTTTACCTTATATCCTGACGCCAGAGTTGCTATAATATTTCTGACTTGCTCGATTGCCGGATGGACTTGTTTTGGTAGGAATGTTATAACAGCACCTGAATAAAAATGCAGTTAGATTTGATTGTATCGGTTTCAGTCGATAGTATTAAGCTGGAATAATGACTGGATTAGGCAGTATTATGTTAATATTTTCCATAAAGGTCAAAAAAATATAGCTACTTACATAATTATATATGCATAATGCCTACGACAGTCGTAGGGATATATATCGATAGATAAAGCTAGTTTGTTTTACATATTTTTTAACCATCAATCAATAAAAATAATAAATCAGTAATAAATATCAATAATAAATACGTCACAGAAAAGTAAAAAAAAATCCCAGCTTTACCACATAATGGCTGACATTTTCCAACAGCAAAAATGGGAGATTTGCAGGAAAGAGATGTTGTTCTGTTCGTTTCATCATTCAGGAATGGGCAAACTTTTTCCATAATCTATGCATGCACAATATGTAATTAAGGATAGAGGCAGCATGACCATAATATACTATAGCGAAATAAGTACAAACCTCTCGCCGATCATTTCCACATTTACACCCGTACTGCGGATCACAGACCGGTAGTATCTGATCTTCCCCGATTTTCATGAACCGCACACCCATTTTGTCAGTATCTTCGTCTCTTTCTAAAGTGGCCGTTATGGATCGATTTCGTTGATTATCGGTGGAAAACATTAAGGAGATTTCCGGTTTTGTGAAGTATTCGCCAATGGTATCCTGGGTAAATGACTAAAAAAGAAGACGGTAGTGAGTCCGAATGCTGGCGAAAGAAATTGTTAATAAATGATAACTGAATATGCTGCAAAAACATGTTACGTATCGTCGCGATATACTGCAATTTTGCGCCAGGTTAATTCTGTGTAGTTGCGCATTTCTCTGTTCATATGGGGATGCTACGGATGGATCAAGGTCAGCAGACTCAATGTAAGTATCACATTTTTTCATGTAATTTAAATGGCAAAAATGGGAATGCTTTCCATTTCTGTGTACCTATATTTACAGATTTGCTGCATCAAATTGTGTGGTTATTGCCCTTGTATTTGTATGCGTCCGTGCATCAATATAAGCGCAACTTGTTTATTTATTTAGAATATATACTTCCTCATGCAATAACAATTCCTACATTAACTATTATCATGCGGTATAAGTGCTCGATTCTTACCGCCTACATATGTGGACGAATTATAGAATTTTGCTTCTTTTATTCATACCATTCATTCTTTGGTTTACTGTGCTTACCAGTGATCCGATTTTGAATGTGCGCAAATAAATAGGCTTTTGCAAAGTGGATGGCATCATAACCTGAATGGTTTGACCGGAAGGAAAGTATACATCATCGCCATTACACGGAATGCGCTCCGAATCTAGAACACTGTACGACCCGCTGACGATGACTTCGTCCTCATCCAGCTTCCAGTTTTTGGGATCGAACCTGTAGACCATCGAAAGGTATCAGTTTTACCAAACGCTTTAATATACCAAAATCCAGATTCGAGTTTCACAGTAAATCCACGACAATACCAATTACCAGGCGATCGCGTTCGACGCGAATAAGAAAGCTGATTAAAATGCGTAACTCAAGACTTTAGCTATGACGTACATAAGTTATATCCCCGTAAGCGATACTACATATTTATCACTGGTATCATGCGCGATTTGAATTTACATAGTCTACGACAAGGTAGCGAAAATCAGAACATAGGTTGTCAAAACTGCAGAAACTGTATCGTCAGCTGGTGACAATCCTGTAATTTATCGTTAACGCTGCGAGAACTTTGAAAGTGAAGCGTAAACAACTACGAGTACTGTGATTTTCATTCTATCTGTGCTCCGTATCGCGCACTGTCAGATTGCAGCTTTTACCCTTCCCGCTTTTATCCCTTTCCTTTATTACGTCTGGTCCGGTTAGGACCTTTAGTTCAATTTTTTGGGTTTTACATTCCGCGAGTCCCTACGTCCAAAAGGAAAAAACTGCCAGCATGCAACAGGTAATGTAAAAGCGTTAAAAGAAGAAAACTGCAGCCGCCAAAATCTTCGGGACCCGCACAATTATCCGGCTGGGGATGGCAAATCCAACGTTACTAGTAGTGACCTTTGCCGTACAACTGTCTCAGCGACGATTTAAGGCAAAGCATTTTGGCACAGAGTACAAACAATGTTTCCTTAAAAGTAACTAACCACTCTGGTTACATAGTGCTCTTCTCGGAAGGAGCTAGTTTTGATTCAAATTCTCAAACGCTCTGCTCAACAAAACTGCCACATCAGGGTTTTCTGGATACGGATGAAATTCCGAAAATGTTCGATTAGTTTACTGTTATGATGATGCCTCGTGTGTATTATTGTGTAGTGACTGGTCCGTTACGCCATGATCTGGATCATGAGTCATAACGAAATCTTGCTGGACAACGGTCCGTAAACTGCACGATGCTAACCGCCCACGGACGAACAGCAAACTGCATTGTAAACATACTGCCGTACTAATTAATACATTCAAAATCCAAGTACAGATAGGTTCTTTCAAAAACCAGCAAAATTTCCAGCCTATGCGAATAATTAAATGTTATAACTGATGTAATCAAGTTCTTTTAAAAACCAGTCAAATTTCGAAGGTATTCGACTAACTAAATATATAACTGATTTAGTTCGAATGCTTTTTTAAACGATAGAAAACAGAGTCACGCAGTTTTTGAAACATACCAGCTACTGGTCACTTTTGTCGTGGAAACTTTCCTCGGACGTGAGCTTTGACTGCCTACAAAAATATAAAACTCTTAAAATAAAAACAGGCAGTCACACCACCCGTTACGAAGATTCTGCAAAACGCGATATTCGATTTACACGAATTTTTCTGAGAAGGATCGTTCTGACTGGCTAAATATCTGTCCCGTTGCTGTGTGAACGAAGCGATGTCGACGATCTCCAGAACACTCCCTTCGGCCAAAATCAATTCGCCATTGGCCGGCAGATTCTGTCAGAGAAATCAACAACTGCTGTTAGGCTTCGTTTTCATCCTGTTCCGATTTACATTGTTTATTCTACCAAGAAGTGCTTAACTTCAAATTAACCGCATTATCGCCAGACTACGGTATCTAACCATGTTGTCTCATTTCGGATTTTCCGTACCAAAGTACTCAAAGCGTGATGTTCTTTGAGCAGCATAACACTATCTTCCGCCAAGGTTGCCTCATCTCCGAAACAAGGCGTTTGTCCATTGGTCCACGAAGTGACGCTATTGAAATCATTTCGTGGCTTCCAAATTCTTTTCACTCCATTGACTAATCAAAAATGTCAAGTATCAGAATGATGGATGGTTTCATGAATTTACCTTGTCAACCAACATCAGAAAGTGTTTTCCTACTGTGATATCAAGCGGGTTAAACGTTCTCAGAATTCTTATCTAATCGAAGTACTTATCAATAAACCAAACAAGAAAAAAATCGACAACACAAACTGCTGAACGCTTCTGTGCATACCTTGCCACAATTCTGCCCAAAGCAAGATTCCAAGAGTAAGAAGCTGTCGTGACCTTTCCATGACTATAGACAGATCGGGATTCTCGCAGTCAGTTGGATGAAAACGATCGAGTTTTCGCGCACGGATTAAGAAGTTTCATACATTTTTCAAAAATAATTACAGTATGATTTAGGCATAATGAACAAGTGCAGGTTGAGTGCGTATCGAAGTTTCATAGTTCAGTTCCACCCTACTGCACTTACGGACCGCAGTGTGGTCGCAGCCGATAGCGGTTAATGTTTCAGATAAAATCAGACTGATAGTATCGGCATATATTATACTGTATACAGCATAATATGTGAAGTACGGTACCGGTAAAATTATAATGGATTTTAAACGTATTGACAGAATACACTACTTCAGAAGTACATAATATAGCACTATGCAAAGTACATCAAAATACCAGTAACGGCTAATTATTAGCTGTTATCACTGTTAAATTTACGGGACGGAGGATGACCGCCGCCGTGATAGCGAATTCACACATTTTTCTCTAGGGCGTTTTCATCTGGTCTACGAGCGGCCGGGATTTCTGAGCATAACTTAGGTTCAGCATAGGTTTTCGATCGATTGTCTAGTCTTGTTTGCGATTAGACTGTCTTTTCTCTCAGAAAAACACGTAGAATAAATTTGATTGCGGTATATAGGATAGTAAATAATGTTAACTGTATAGTGCAGTACAATTATCGCAATATTTGAGCGGGAGAATCTGTTGTTTCTTGCTTATTGGAACCGGCACCTAATCGCGGTAACCACAAATGCACGCAAATGGTTATGCCTAGTAATGTGTTATTGTGTTTAATTCGTAATGTGAGAGTTGTGGTGGCGGTATACTTTATCAGAGTATATCTATATAATCACCATGAATTTCATACTTTAATTATGCGATATACAGATACTATTGATAACCGCAATGCAGGCATTTTTTACAGGTCCGGCTTGGTAATGTCAGATTATTTATTCACTCTTGGCGACATCGAGGAAGGACTGCGCATCTTGGTTGTGACGATCAAAAGATTGGCCGAAGCCAACCGACTCACATCCGCCCTTCCCGGCCGCTGGATGAGTAACTTTATCCTGGACCATTCTGGCAGCTAGTGTTCTTATGCAGCAGAACAAGCTATGTATTTCCGCCCCTATCCCAATTGTCTTCCTCTCCCTTGCCTCTCAGTACCCCTTCTGATGAAAAAGCGCTGATTTTGCGCAGTTATTAGGTACTGCGGAAACATAAAGCTGAATAAATTCGTTTTAAATAAATCATTCACGCATTCTTTTCATTAATTCTGTGTACAGTATGTTCATTTCTAGGTGTCTATTGTTTCGCTGGTTAAGGTTTGTTGGCTTTGCTGCTGTTATTCAGGTTTATTCTTTATGTTTTTGTCATTTTGTAGAGTATTTTATGTTATTGTTATCGATTTCTTGCGTACAGTAATTGATTTACATTTTAAGGGGAGTTTTTCACATTTTACGCATCATATGCATTGAATTACAAATCTCACTCCATACGACTTATCGACGGCACAACCTCCCCGAAACCGAATTTTGCCTTTTTGTACATTGAAAACCCGCTGAAACAGAACCAAATATCTCACCGCGATAGAATGGAGCTGGACCGACTGGTTACCACAATGTCTGGCGCTGTGTGGATCATCGAAATTTCAGAAAAGAACAGCAAGTCTACAGAAATACTCCGTCTCTTTCAGAAATTCGGTAAAAGGACACTTTTAGGATGAAAAAACTGAAAAAATGAACGGTGAATATGGGCGAATTGTTCTGGACGACGACAGTCGAGAAGCCATACGAAAGGATACCAACCAGATAAATTTACGGTGGAAACGAGTGAAAAGCGTTCGAGTTAACAGAGTATGACGAAAAGTGGGGGTATATATGCTATCACATTTGAAAATTAAAGGGGCACCAGATTAGGAATGCGAGGCAGAAATAAGGTAGTAGAGAGTAACTGAGGCCTTCGTGGTAACGCTGGTGAATGTTTGTTAATTTTTATGTTTTTTATCGATCAAACATTGTGCAGCAACATAACCGGTATTACTAATTCATTGATGAACAGTGATAACACGATAAAGTGAACGCTGCGGAAAGTCGTGTGAAGGGTTTGGTAAAGAGTAAGACTAAGGAGTAAGGATAGACTGAAGCGTTGTAAATGATCCGACCTGGGCCGAGCAAGAGTTTCAGGTAATGCGACAGTGTGGGAATTCGCGTGAATACTACAATAAAATGCGGACGTCAAATCGTCACGCTGTAATGTACGGCTAATCTGTATCTGTACTAAGTTTTGAAGTTCACAGTTGGAATATCGAATCAGAACACAACCATGCAGGTGACCTCCTGCCTTTTATTCCCTAGTAATAAATACACACTTCCAACGAGATCCTTTGCAGTCATCCTTCGCTTTCTAGCTTCGTAAGATACACCTGAATCTTGTTCACTAGTTTCTTTTTCTTCGTGTCTTTCGCCAGATCTCGTTCCACTGTTTTCATCAGCATTCGGCGCATCAATTCACTGGTTCGCAGACGATCATCCAGGTTTTCGACGCGGAGGTGCAGATCTTGGGCCTCAACACGCAGAATGTTGACGATTTCGTTTCTAACTTTAGCTTCTTCCTTCTTATCTTCATACTAAGCATAAAATTTGTTTCGCACAAATAGCACGAGAGGAAAGACCTCGATCCGGAGCAGACTTACCGCTTTCCCGATCACTTTCAGGGCCGATCGTATGTCCTGCGGTGATGGATCACTGATGTCCATATCCAGGTAAACTTTCTCGGCCTGTACCAAAGTAAGACGGCCTTCTTCCGCCATAGCCGAAATTAGAGAATGGAGAATCTGGGATAAATTAGGGATAAAACGATACTACAAAGAACATAACAGAGTAAATGTTAGGGACTTGTGGTAAATGACGCAATACATATCAGGTTTGTGGACCTGGATTTGCTGTCTGCTGGTATGCAGTGCGGCTTTGAGCCGGTGGACAAAAGAGTCTTCCTCCCGGCCTGCCGGCTTGGCCCGCTGTTCCAGTGTTTTCAACTGAGCCAACTGAATGGCTGATTTGTGACAGACTGGAGCGCCGCCTGCTGCCCTTCCTTCACAGTCATGTTAAAAAGGAATTCTTTTGGTTATTTCTGTTCTCGTTTGAAGGTTTTGTACCAGCTCGAAATATCTGAAATCTGTAAATTAGCAGTCTACTGAAACTCTTAGAACGTTATCGGTTTACTGAAAACTGATGTGTATGTTTGGAGACGTTTGAAATGTTCGCTTGTGATACGGTGCTAACTCGCATCCTGCCCAGGCCGGTTGCATTCTGCTTGTCGCATACACTTCTCGGTCGGCGCGATATAAACGGCCCAGTCGGCGCGAGTTTTATGAGATTTGAGACATGCGACTGACTGTCCGGCCGGATTATCAACAAGGATTTTTGGACGTGTGCAAAATTTGCATGATTTTTAATTTTTATTTTAATCGTTTGTCAATGCAGTTAGTTTGAGTTTTAGGAATCGACGAAGAACTCAATATACAGATACTACGGTGATCGAATTTAACTGCCAACTTGATTCGATTAAAAAATGGAGTTGTGCGTGTGGAAAGACCTGGATTTGTGTGTATTACCGACCCTGGGAAAAAAGGTAGGAACCTCACGAATCGTCGAATCCTCACCTTTGGTTTGTAGTTGTTGTCATCACACAGTCAGGACCTTAAGCGTGTTCAACTTTTGTAGAACATTCGCCTCAGCGATCTCACTGCCGCGTTGAAGCGTTTCGCTAAGAAAAGAGAGCGGGAGAGAACTCTGCAAAGGGTGAGTTCCTGTTAGGTTTATTGAGAATGGTGGTGCTTCGCCTTGACTTCCGTGAGGTTCCATATCGATTTGTCGATCTCCTAGATTCAAGACGAATTGGCCCTACGGAAGATGAAGGAGGAATTGGAAGACACGAAAAAGCTGGTGAGACGACGGCGGAAACAGCAGAAGCAGAATCGACTGCGTGAGAAGGAGGTGGAAAGCCTTCTGCAACCGCGAAAACACAAAGCAGCCAAGAAACGGGAGTGAGTTCGCTACATCGCTGATGGATGATGGAAGTTTGTGTTAATAGCTAACTGGCTGGTTAAGCTGTTTTTGTATTTGTGGATTTACTATCTAGTTTTTGCATACTTTAGTATCTGGTTTACGGATCATTACTGATAGATTGTGCATTACTGTTTTCCGGAAAGGATGTCCAGTTGTACGAGTCGTGTACTTTGTTATGATTATTAAAGTTGTCCAACCATGCAGGAAAACGGAATACACAATAGAATTCTTCTGGGAAGACAAGACTCTTGTTGTGCGGGATTATAAGCTATCTGGCTGATCACTCGTATAACTAATGATAGTACCTTGTGAAGTTGTCATCGGCGAAGGGCATAAGCCTTTTCAGGCAATTGGCTCTGTCAAGGTATTGAAAATGAGAACTGTTTCAGATTTGGAAAAGTTTAATTCCATTTTCTAGCTATCATCTTTGCATATTTATACGACGGTACGAGTTTGCCTGTTTTACGGTGATTCACTCGGTACTTCGCTGGCCATTAAAGAATTAATTTCAAGTCAAAACAACTATCAGATTTAACGTAGATGAAGCTTCACGATCATATTTATTAAAAAAACCAATCCATATAAAACTGTATCAACTGGCATGTACGGGATAAAACCAAACAACGACAAACGGCCACTATGCACAAGAAACCCATAAAAAGTCTACAACTAAAATAAAGAAAAATCTCATTTTAAAAAAATCGGAAACGTTCCCAACACATAAGCGCATCTTCCATAATCCTCTCAAAAAGTAGCCGCCATAATGCTCGATCCACACGCAAACGCCCCACCCTACTACTGCAATAAAACAGGAAAGATAGCCGAAGCACAGTGGAAGAATTCTAAAAGGAAAAGATAAAAAAACAAAAATCCCAACCCAACCGCTTTTAAATACGCTGCACTTCCTCCCCAGCACCCTCGGGGGACGGTTCGACCTCCACGGGCGCCGTTTCCTCTTGGACAACAACAGGAATGCTGGCGTCATGGCTGTCCTCGATATTCTCCACGGAGCTGGTCTCCGCGAACATTTGCAGATCCTCCTCTGACCGGTAGGACATCGAACTCCCCGCACGCGACACACTGGGCGAGCGGACCCGTAGCCGTAACGACTGCACCCGCTCTTGTGCCGAATGCAGCTCCTGTCGCAGCCGGTTCGTCTCCTCATCTTTCCGGCAAATAATATCTAACAGCGCCGTCAAATTCCGGTTCAAGCCGACCTGGATGGGTTCCAGGGCCTCGGCGGTCACCACAGGGATCTGGGACGTGGTCTGCACACCGCATTCCACCGTCGGGGACTCGAGCCCCTCACCGGTACCTTCCACCGCACCCGCAAGTGTTTCTTCAACGTGAATCTTCAACGAGTCTTTCAGCAGCCTCGTCAAGGAATCGGTATGCTTCAGTACCCGATGTAACAGCGTCTTGGCGTCCACCTCCTCAATTTCCTCCTTCTCATCGATCGCGGCGCTTTTCTCATCGATCCCTAGTATCTGGGACACCAACCGCTGCTTTTCCGATAACGACTCCTCCAACTGATCATCATGGCGTTTGAGTTCTTCCATCGGTGTCAAAATCCGCTCCGCCGCCTCCACCCGGGCCTCGGTGACCACCAACTCGGACGGTGAGGTCAGCAGCGCTCTGTGGAGATCCTCGGTGTGGAACAGTCCCTCCGTGACCATCTCCCCTTCAGACTCCTCTTCGGGCACATGATCCGGCACATCCACATCCGCACTGGGCGCCGTAACACTGGGGGTAGCCGTCATGGGGAAGTTATCCGGAATGGTTTCGTACAATTTGGACACACGGGCCACGGCATCGTTCATCTGTTTCGTCCACTGGTTTTTCTCATTGGCCGTATTGGCCACCATCTCATACATCTGGGCGCCGGTTTCTGTGGCATTGCTGACGAGGAAGAAGGCACGGGGATCCGTGGCCACGTCCTTAACAAAGAGGCCTTCCAAACTCAGTACCGGAGCCCAGTATTTGCCGGAGAAGCTTTCTCCGGTCTTCTTGTCCGTTATATTCATAGTGGTCAGGGGAGCGGAATGGAATTTGAGGACCAGTTTGTCGTCTTGCTTGGTGACGAGGAGGAGCATTTTATCCAATAAGATCACATGGAGATCGACGGTTTTCTGCTTGGATAATCGCCAAGTAAGGTCACCATCCCTTAGCATTCGATATTGAAGAAGATCCAGATTCTGGAATACATCCCATGTTGATAACACGATAGAATTACTTTTACTAAATTTAGGTATGTACTGTACAGTAATAACTAGAATGCAAAAGGCACATATTGTACACCACACGACCCAATAAATCGCACACGTTACACTATTTAGAACTGTCAGTTTTCGACAAACGATGTTTTTATCACATTAATCACAACACCATACAAAACATTTTTTCATTGATGTGGTATAAACATTTCGGTCGAATAATTCGCAAAACAGCACATCATAATGGAAATGTGAAGTTACAAACTATTCCTAGACATTCTGACCTAGTTGTTAGCACATTGATACTATGTAGATGCGTTCCTTGCCTGCGAATCTGACTTTGACGGGGAAAAATGACAAGATCATTAGGTGCATTTTCTGTGTGTAAGCTCTGGTATAACTCACAATTCATAAGCATCAATCAAAATATATAAATAACTCTATGACAAGACATGGCACTCTATATGTGCATATGTGACATCATAATCTTTAGCAAAAATGTAGCCGCAACAGCC
>JAQGAU010004378.1:0-11709 GCA_034698045.1 Paramacrobiotus richtersi | reverse complement strand
ATTCAGTCTGCGATGTATGTGAATCAGAGAACAGCGATTTATGAAAAATTACTCGGATATGATACATGTTTCGTTTTACTTTCATTTGGAGTTTATTTCGGAAACCTGACTGTCCGTAGAACAATATGATCGCCGCAATCCATTGACCTGTACTTTCTCTGGCACAAAAAAAAACGAAAGGGTCATTGACTCATTTTGTGACTGTTAGTAATAATTTGCAGTGAAGTGTGAAGGCATAGTTCTTTCCTTATCTCGTTAATGGAGCTGTTTCCAATAGACTATTTTCTGAAAACTTACAGAGTACACGGAGGAGTATTTGCGGAATATCTGATGAATTTCTGATGCGCTTTCTTTATTAATTAGGATCATGGACGTCAGGTAGAATGCTTCTATTGCGGAGAAACTGAAGTTGCGGGTGTAGCTATGGGTCAACACCAATTACTTCATGAAGAGAAGGATGGCTTCCACTGTCCGAGGTGCTCGAAAGTATTCAAAAAATTCAGCTATCTGCGGCAGCATTACTTAAGACGCCATCCGAGAACGAATGATACAGATGAAGGGGATGAAACAGAAAAACTTCCGAAGTTAAAGAAGAGGAAAATTTCGGTTGGCAAAAAGTTTCTTACTGACCATTCGACTACACACAAATTCACCTGTGAACTCTGCCGTAAGTCGTACAAAACAGAAGCTCTTCTGGAAGTGCATCGACTATTTCATGAAACCGAATCGGATAAATCGTACACGGGCGATGATATTGATAAGGCGTGTCCGGAGTGTGGGGAAGAGTTTGCTACCCTTGATGAGCTATTTCGTCATGTGGAGGGTCACGGAGTGACGTTCTACGCGAGGGAGCAGTGTACCGTATGTAAAAAGTTCATTTCATCAAATTTGATGCAACGTCATATGGAAGGCAACCATCCTAGCGGTGAGACGGGAAAGAGCGAAGAGTTTCCATGTGAAGTGTGCAAGAAAGTATTCCCTTCGGAACTCAAACATCGGGCTCATGTCCAGGTTAGTCTGTTGCAGACGAAGTTGGCCCCAACGGCAGACAAAATAGACATTGTATTGTTGGGTATTTTAAGCGAACTAATCATAGGAGACGCTATCCATTTTTTCTTCTTACAGATACTTATTAAGACATGCATGCCTCCTCTATATTCATTTATTTTGATATTCGTAATTTTTTCCACAGGTACACAAACCCAAACAATGTCTGTTGTGTGCGGAAATTTTCGAAGTCTGGAAAGAATTGGGTCGTCATGCCGTGGATACCCATAGACAAGCGGACGGTTTCCACTGTCCGATGTGCGATGCAGTCTTCCAGACTTTCCGCCGCTTGACCAACCACCACCGCGACCAGCACAATATCCGCAGCTACGTGTCCTGCCAGACATGCGGCAAGATGTGCAAGAACAAGCAGAGACTCTATGCACATATGGAGGTTGAGCATGGCTCCAAAGAGTTCACGCACGAATGTGGCGTGTGCGGAAAGAAATTCATGCGCTACAGCACGCTGCGCAACCATGTCGCCTCTGCGCACACAGCGGCTGGACGGAAAAAGGTGCAGGGTTATCAAGTGGCGTTCATGAAGAAGGGATACGTGGCGCCCAGGAAGCGGATGCTGTTGGAGGAGTTTCCGTTCAAGTGCGAGACGTGCCAAGTGGGATTCCTAACGGAGGGAAGAATCTTGAGACATAAGGCCAAGTTTCATCCGGATGAAACCTAATGCTACCTGTTTTTTGAATAAACTGGTTTTGTTTTGATCTTTAGCTCGTTTTTGATTTCGTGCCTGACTGCTGAGTGAAGTGGATTTCCTCTCACTGTGAAGTATGTTTTTGTTAAACTGGTGAATACCCTGTTGAACTGGGTATCTTCCGCGAGGACGGTGTGTATATGAAATCATCGCAGTTACGTTAGCAGTGCTCACAGCCATTATTGTCTACAGTAAGGATAGTGGCTCCTTTTTGATTTGCTGCAAAAATTTATGGAATCATGCTCTTACTCACGTAATGAATCAGAAGTTCGGGTCATGCTGTCGATCGGAAACAATGACTGTCTTTGCAGCATTAATTTTGAAGTCTACAGAGCAGGTTACTGGCGCTATTAACTTTCATACAAAATAGTTAATGAGCTTCGTAACGCACCGCCACAGTACAGTTTTCTTGAACCACCATCCGGATACAGAAATGAAATAAATGTATTATGGAACAGAAATAACACAAATTTCTCCGGACAAACATCGAACTCTCATACTGAACTTCGGACCGACAACAAGACAACTGACCTGCTTCTAAAAAAATACAAACAAAAGACAATGCCACCGTTGACGATCTGGTGTAACCGTATCGTTTCATGTATGATGTGCCTGTTCAACCCGTAAACGGTTATGGCGCACCACTGATGCTTATCATCACGGTACTCCTTCGTTATTCCAGATCAGATGATTCATTACGTTCACCAGAACTGCCAATGTAGTCTTCCGCAGTGTGCGCAGATTGTCCACTTGGTGCAGCTGAGCAGCTTCGACACGCTCCCACGAGCAATAACGGCCAAAACGGGGGTCATCGCGCTGCCACTTCTTGATAACCTAAACCGCAACGCACATACGTATTAAACCACGCAAATCACACAAGGCAGACATTGTACAGATACACAATGCAAGAACAAAATCTAACGCCCCTCGCAGCGCCGAAAGAGCCACGATTAGATCGAGTTTTACTGCAAGATCATCTCCAAATACCCTAGATGAATACTGACAAATCGGCAAAATATCCAAGAAACTACATAGTGAAAGGTCAATGTTTAGTGTTAGCGTACCTCAAGGAATGCTGCCTGGATCCACAGATGTGGTTCCTCGTCCTGGAAATAATTGCCGGAGAATTCGAAGACGAAAGCTAACTGATCCAAAGCGCCATCACCGTATACGGGACAGTTTTCTTCATACGCATCGAGCAGAGTACTCATGTCGCCCGCGGCATACCCGCAGTACGAGATCGATATGTCCGGTCCCATCACTTCGCCCCGAGCACCCGGGATCCATTCAAAAAAATGATTAAGTGGACTAAACTCCATGTACACTTCCCGCAGTATCACCCGCCCACATACTGCCTGGAACTCCTCGGAGAAAGTTGGATCTTCTTCACCATCTGCTACCGCATATTTGTGCGCAAAATCCTCGGTGATCGGAACTTCCGACAGTACGATCGCACAGAGCTTGGCGCCAGCACGTTTAGCTAGTTGTACGAGCGTTTCCGTATGCAGATTCATCACCGTGCACAATGGAAACTCCGGACTGTCCAGGTCACCAACAAATACAACATACTTCGTGAAACTGGTCAAGCACTTCTGCAGAGAAAGTGCCATTTTCCAGTGGTTGTAAGTGGTGAGATCCACCCGGATAATCTCACTGGAGGACGATTCAATAATGTCGTTCCAGTCCGGAGAAGTGCGGCGAAGCAGCGTACGCTCGGTGCACTCCATGTAAGAACATACGTCGGTCATGATATCCAGTGGAAGATCAGTAATCGCATACTCTTCTCCGACAGTCAGCTGGGCCCGGCAAATGCAGAAGCGCAACTCATGGCTGATCTTTGTGGATTCCATCTCTCGTGCTATCTTGACGAATGTCGCCTGATAAAACCACCAAGAGACTAAATACATTATACCATGAAAATTGTTCATACCAAGAACTGAGAATGTCATTTCAAAAACAGCGGAGAAAGTCTAAAATAATGGAAATAATATGCAGGCCATCTAACAACCGCAAGGGAAAAAAAGAAAGAATTCAAACAAAATACGAAACGAACAATTCTGTAATTCGGATACAGTTTAAAAGAGAAAAAAATCCATATATATGGGCTCGATAAATTGTTTTTTATCCGTCATCGAATAACAAACACTGCTTGTATGTACGTGACGCTATATACGAATATTTAAATTAACTTGTAAATAAAGTAATCCACTTACGCAGAGATCCTTTGCCAGCTGTGTTTTGTGATACTCACTATCGTAGATATAGAAAAACCCGCCCCCTTTGATCTGAACCGGATAAACATGAGGAACGTTCTTCCACAAACCGAAAAAACGTTCCTTTTCGCTAAATCCACCCGGTAGGAAAATGTCATTTTTCGAAAAGGAATGATTTTGCCCGTGTACGTTCATCAAATACGGCCCAGAATTTGAATTAGGATAATACGCCTGGAAACGCTGCCAGTGAAATATATCGCGAACACGAACATTTTCCCAGACGAACTCCACCAGCACGAACACATACTGACTATGAGCCATGACTTTGGCCGGATACCAGGTCCACGGCTGCTCGGGAGACATCTGAAACAGGAAGAGAATTTCCTGACCATTTACCAGATCAGGGATCAGCGCATTATGCGAGAACACTCGTTCAAACGGGAACAGCTCGGGCTGCTTGTTTGGAATCCCGAAATCAATCAAAAGCCCAGCGTCGGTATTGTCCACAACCAGACCACGGTGCAGCATTCCGTCGCTGCCAGTAACATTGACGGCGTTCCAGCCATACAGGATTTGTCGTTCCATGGTGATGCATCCGGTGAGCGAAACTAATGATACGATAGTAATGCACAATGCTACATGCAACCAACTAATCAAGAAAGAATCAAATCTGCCTGGGTCTGACAAACAGCCACACACCAAAATGAAAACTGCGAGCTTCTTTTGTTGCAAATTTTAGAACAATAACCAGCTGACTGTGAAGCTGAAGTCATCAGCGATACCGCCCATCGGGAAGCACTGTAACTCGATAAATCATAATCTTTAGTTTTCTGATGTAACCATTTGATAAAATTCTATTAGCTAATCGTCAGACCCGTAAAATATTAACGTTAACGATTCTGCAGTTATGATTCGTCACCATGTTTTCCGGTGATAGCCACTCTAGATAAAATGCTATTATGTGTTTTAGCTTGCATAGGTACATACATCTCACGCATGTTTAGCACTTACGTCCGCTAATTTAGCAAAATTCAGTGAATGAACTGTACTGCTTCTGTGTGAGCGTTCATAAATGCATTCAGTTTTCTGTACATTCGAGTAGGTGCCCACAAAATCTCGCATTTCACCAAAAGACTATGGACACAACGAGTCCGTAAAAATCACACGAGACACCAGAAAGAAATGTAAAAAACTGCGCAGGGAGCAGCTTCCGGTGACTAGCCGAAATATTATTTTCACGCAGGTTGTTAACATTCTATATTCACATACTGTAAGATAAAATGAGTTACTGTCCATCTGACCAGAAATCACATACTTTCAGTCTACAGAACACGGACAAGACCGGTCAATCATGTTGACTAAAACCGTTAATGTGCTGTTTCTCAGTGAACGCAAATTCTCCATCTTGTCCAACTGGGCAGTCTCGATATTCGTCCACGAGCAATCGGGTCCGAACAGGATATCACCGTACTGCCATTTCTTAATTACCTATAAAAACAGACCAGCGTCCAAATTGACAATCAGAATGGAGACCAACATACGCAACACAAGGCACATCAATAGAAACAAGCTGAAGTCGAAGTAAACATATTCCGTGCATTTAACACTACCGATCTATAAGAAAACTCATACTGACCTCGACGCACGCCATTCGCCACCAATCAGTCCGCTCATCCACGTGTTCACTGCCAATGTGAAGTGCCAAGTGCTCCAGATCGGACTCCAGTATCTCGGGACAATTTTCATCAAAAATATCCCTGACATCATACTGCTTCTTCGTGTCAAATGCAAAGTGACCCAATTCCAGATCGTGATAGTTGGTAGTCGGCTGTCCCACCGGAAGCCAGGTGAAATGGTGACCGAGCAGATTCTGCACCGTTACATCATACACAATGAATCGATCACAGAACGTGTGAAACTTTTTACATAAAGTAAAATTGTCTTCCTCTGTCAGGAATGAACTCCTCAATGGTATTTCAACAAGCATAAAACCAGAAAGATTCGCACCGGCAGCATTCACCATCTGTCGGATCAGATCAAGCTCTCGAGATCCAAGGAATTTGTCGGAATCAAAGGGATCGGAATCGGCGTGCAAAACCAGGAATTCGGTAAACGGTGTTAAACACCGGAATAAACATGCTCCAAACCGACAGCCACGGTTGCCGGTGATTCGGAGATCCACTGTGACAATTTTGCTACATGGGGGTGACTGGATAATGTCGTCCCAAGCGGGACATACACGCCGGAGCAGGCCGCGTTGATGGCAGCAGATGGTTTGGAATAGCTCCAGGAGAACATCGTACGGAAGATCGTTAATGGAATAGTCTTCGGGAACAGTGCTCAGCGCTTGATTCTTGTCGCATTTGATACCAAATGCGTTACTGACAGCTGTATGTTTATCTTTTTCCAATTCAACAGATGCTGTGCAGGGAATCGCCATCCGCATTGACTACAACAGAAAACGACATCACCGTCTATAATAGTTTCCACGACTCAAACTTTTAGCGTTTTTTTTTATATATAATAATATATTTCAAATTTTTAATTTTTTTTAGCCCTTGCACTAGATTATGACTGGGTATTACAAATATCCGATTTCAATGATAAATAGCCCCTATCAATATAACACACGTATGCAGTAGTATACAACCTGCTTTTTATTATTTTATTACTTTTTATTATTTTATTATTAAAGGTATTATCATTAGTATTAGTAGTTGAAAGAATATTTCTAATATTAAAGTTTAATACTAGAGATACTTAAAAGTTAAGTGCCGTTAAAATTGTGGAGTGACTTACACAAAACTCCGAGGCCGAACATTCGCTGTATTCCCTGCTGTTATAAATAAACAAAAGCTCGTTTGTCCAAATGTCCACATCAACCGGAAGGATATGTTGAACTTTGCTAAAGATCCTCTCGAAATCAATAAATTCCTTGTTGTTGTTAATCTTGTAATCACGAACCATTCCATCTGTCCACGGAAGGCGCACACAACCTTTTTCAAAATAATCAGGATCTATGCCCTGATTCAAAATATCCGACAAAGGTCGCACGCGAGCAGCAGAAAATATGTCGCGAATATGTACGTTTTCATGAATGAAATCAACCAAAACGAAGGACTGACTGTTCCCCCCTAATGCTTTCCCATGAAACCATTTCCATGGCTGGTTTGATGATAGGCGATGTAGAATGAGTACATCTTTGCTTTCGTAACTCAGATTTGGTTGAACCGCTGGTAACAAAAGAACTTTCTCGTACGGGTGCAGCTCCGGTTCGCTGCCAGAGATTCCAAAACTGACGAAAAGCCCAGCATCTGTTTTGTCGACAACCAAGCCCCGCTGCAACAGTCCATCGCTTCCCATTACGTCCACGGCATTCCATGCGAATAATTTTTTCTCCATCGTGAAAAGGGAAGGTATTCTGTTAGGACTACGGAATCATATAATTTAGAGAACATACCTATTGCTTGACAGTGTTGACACTAAACAGTTCCACACTGGCGTAATATAACCCAAGAAATTCAACAAATCAGCAGCAATAAATGTGTGACTCGATGCATAGTAAGGAATGTACAATCGTTCGATACAGTCACAGCTGATTTCAATCTGCCGGGCATAAAGTTTCAAGTTTTAACGTAACGTTGTACCTAATGGCGGAATCCACCATAATCAACAGTAGTGCAGACTAAAAAAATGCAATTTTGAGAATTACTAAATTAATGTTTTTAGCGGTGGCGAAAATACGCTTCTTTATAGATGCCGACCCTGAAAGTCAATAGTCAAAGCTCCATTTTAAGTAATGTTTTTCTTAATATTAATGAAATGTCCGTAAACTACATACTTAGCAAAAGCTTTTTCTGTCCTTTCCAAGTTCGCTTTAAAGCCACTTTCTGTTATTTTGCGTGTCGTTTCGTTGTTGTGGATTTGATTTTATTGGCATTCGCCCGGAAAACAATTGTAGACACAGTGAAAATTCACAAATCAAATGAACCAGTTGTTGTGGATTGTAACTCCTGATTGACAGCTACATAGATTTCGGTGATGGGCACTCAGTTCGAGCAGGATTTTACGGTACATACGAATTTCAATTCAGCAATTCCATCATCTCGTAAGCTTAACAGATAAAAAGCATATCGCTACCGTTTATATTAAAATGTACTAGAAACGTTTACAACCAACAACAGACGTACTTTTATCATTAAAAAATTTATTTTTCACAAGCAACTTCGCTTTCACGTATTTTGCAGTAAATGAGCATTTTTGTAAGTCACAACAGTGATCAATGGCAGCTGAAAACAGCGGAAGATGCCACAAATGACAAAAGGTCACGTTTTGATTCATCGTGTAAGACAGCAGGTAGAATAATCCGGTTCTACAGTATAATCTCACCGATTAAAAAAACCTCACAGAAGGAGACTCCGCATCAGAGATTACTTTTTAAGGATTATAATATTATAATAATAATAATAATTTTATCCGTCAACCTAAATACATCCTTCGACAAAATTCAGCAAAACTATTAAAGTGCAGCTCCTTAGCGATCGCAAATTCTCCACTTTGTCCAGCTGAGCGGATACGATATCCGCCCACGTGCAGTTCGCGTGGAAGCGGGTGTCTCCGTGTTGCCATTTTTTTAGGATCTGTAACGAGAAGAAGCACGGAAATTCTCATAAAAAATGCGCAGAGCGACGGTTACTGCGAATATTACACATTTCACTCACCTCAAGCATCGCTTCCTCCATCCAGAACTCCTGCATCTCCTCATCGAAAAACGTATGACTATCGCGAATGCAAACCGCTAAGGGCTCCAGTTCGGTGTCGGACAAATCCGGACAGTTTTCATCGTAGATATTCCTCATATCCAAGGGGTCAGCCGTACGAAACGCATAACGATCCAAATACACATCATCATCTGGGACCACATCAGGATGTGGACGGTGCTCAGGCGGGAGTCCTTCAAAGTAGTGACTAAGCACGCCCTGCATCCGCACGTTATACAGATGAAGCCACGGGGCGAGCGACTGGTAAGATTTATACAGACTAAAATCACCTTCTGATTCGCGATTACTCAAGCAGCAACCCATGGATGAGACGTCCACCAGCATGAAAAAATTCAACTCAGCACGGGCGAAAGAAACCAGCTGTTGCACCAGATCGATCACTACAGGGCCGATGAAGCAGTTGGAATCAAATGGATGCCCAGCGGGACCAACTAACACAACACCCTTGGTAAAGCTCGATAAACATCGAAATAAACATTTTCCAAATTTCACGCCCATATTCCCGGCAGTCTGCAGGTTCATGTGAACCATCCTGGAGCAGTTGGGAGACTGAATTGTATCGTTCCATGCGTGGCATACGGATCGCATTCCGACACGCTCATGGGAGTATACTGAATTCAACACCTCCAAGAGCACATCATAAGGAAGATCGGACAGTGAGTAATCTTCCGGAACGGTGTAATCCAACCGTTGTTTGCGACGGCGATGTCGTCGACGACTTGATTTGGTTTCGTTTACTTTAGTGGACTGGTTTCTCTGTTCATCATTAGTTTTCATAGCTGACTGCTTTTTATCGGCGGTAAAATCTGCTTTCCACTGGATCGACTCGATTTTCCCCGCCATATTCATCATTGTCATCTACAATATACTAGAAGTGTAGTATCACTGATCAATAACACAGAACGCATTAGTGTTACGGTTCTAAATATCGAATCAAAACTAGCTAAAGGGAATGTAAAATTTAACTGGGGAATAAAATTTGCGAGTTGAATTTAGAAGGAGCAAGCATTTCAATGCATACCATTCCAGGATTCCAGATCTAACAAAAATTTACTTAAAGCACGAAATTTATGTGTAAATATGATTCAAGTTATTTGTGTAACAGGATATGCATTATTTGTCACTAAGATAGTAACATTCCTGAAACGTTTCCCATGAGCAAGTTGAAGCAACCGATAACTTTACAAGTTTAGGAATAATGATTAAAAATATATAAAAATATTGCATATGAAAACATGAATGTGAAAACTACGAAAAATATTTCAAAAAAATTACACTGCGCATAGTAATTACGTAATTTATTTATATACTTTCAGTACATTCTGTGCTATTTAGGTGCCACTTAGGTGCTAACACCTTAATAAGTCACACCTTACATATTATAATTATGAATGATTTATCCTCGAGACTGTAGTTTATGTGATTTAAGCTTCAAGCGCTAATGCGATTGCATGATTAGAGTCACGGACTTACAGAAAGTTGCGCCATCGACTGTTCGTTGTGCTTCATGCTATCATAAATGTAGGAGAACTGATTTCGCTCCACTCCCAGTGCCAGGGTATCCGGGACTCTTTTCCATAAATCCAGTAAAATTTTGTCATCAATTTTATGATTTTTATCAATGAGCTCCTTCGGAATGCTGACACAGGTTTTCCCAACCCACTCTACCCAAAAGGCTTCATACGGTCGGTATTCCGGTGGGAATCGGACGCGCCAAGCAGAAAACACATCCCGAATATGCAGATCTCCCTTAATGAAATCAACCAAAACAAAAGCAGGTCTGGTATGCCCAGCTAACGCCTTTGCAGGATACCAGGTCCACGGCTGATCTGCGGATAGCTGATACAGAAACAGGATATCTTTGCCATTCAGCGCTCCAGATAAGCGTCCTCCTTCGGTTGAAACGAGTTTTTCGTACAGGAAAAATTCGGGCTCTTTACCAAAGATCCCAAAGTCGACGAGCAGTTCATCATCTTTCTTGTCGACAACGTGACCACGCTGAAATAGTCCATCACTTCCCAGTACGTCTACAGCGTTCCATGCGAATAGATCCTTTTCCAGCATGGTAAGCTGAACAGCTGTCTTTCACATTCAGTTGAACTTTGCACAAATACAGAACACCAACACTGGCAGACTTTGACGGAACGGACTTTCTGATACTTTACCACGGCGAATTTTAAGCCCTAGACTCTAGAGGTAAAATTAATGTTAGAAAATTTAAGAAAAATCACAACAAACAATTTCTTCGTTTTAGCAGGTGTACGTCATCGCGACCAGTGCTTGCCAACCACCGCGGGGCAGTAGTTGCTTAGACTAAGCAGCGCCGGAAATAACTTTTCATGACTTCCGCTCCAGATACCGTTTATCCAGGTGACACTTTTTCACCGTTTTATTGTAAAATTGTGTCTGTTCCGAAGTTCGACAATTGCCATTCAAGCGAACTAAAAACTGCACAGATATTCTCAAATTTCAAAAGAGTGGAAAATTTGCAAATGAAGACTTCTTTGTTCTTATGACTTATGTAATTATATAATTAGCACACTTTGGTTTATTCCTTAATCATTTTAATAGCAGTATTATTGTTCTCTTTAACAATGTTTATTTAGTTTTTAACAATATTTAATGCGTTTATTTTATTACAGTAATACTATACTTTTCATTTTGTGTGTAGGTGTTTTATTTTTAATAGAAGTATTGCTTTTTATGCATTCGTGCGACTTTACAGGCGAGCGGAAACGTTAGTTTCCGTTAGCGGAAAGGTTAGTATCTGTATACGCAAATTGCACAAGGTTCTGCTACGCAATTTAGATAAGTTTGCGACTGCATTAGTCAGCATCTGTAAAGCCTTGGGGGTAAAAAAGCACACTGATTGTGACAGATAACAAAGAATTCAGCAGAGCCACTGTAATCGATTTAATTGGCTGAAAAGTTTCATATCTTTTATGGCAAATAAATTTTTTTA